>JASAMX010001477.1:0-58842 GCA_030248175.1 Microlaimidae sp. YZB2_3 | reverse complement strand
TAAAGAACGCTAGCTTCGCGGGGGGGCCTACGCCTCGCCGGGGAATACTCCCATTGCACAACGAAACAAGACTTGTAATAAATCTCAGTGGCAAAATGTCGCGCAAAATTTGGTGAAGTGCAACAGTTTAACAAATATTTACCACAACCAGACGTCGGTTTTTCCAGCAGATTTCCCAATAACGCACGATGAATCTGACGCGCAACGCGCTCCACCATATTAGCCTCGCCGACGCGCTCTGTGTGCTCGTAACGATAAATCAAAATTATTTTATTTCGTAATAATTAAAAAAATTAAAGTAGCCATATCTATTGTTTTTTTTTTGCACACCTGTAAGATGTTTTTATATAATTTATTCTCCCCATTTTATATATTTAAAATAGATCAAGAATTCCCTTTTGTAAAAACAAGCTATATAGTTTTTATGATCTCGAAATCTTTTGGGGTTGCCTTGAAAATAATTTGAAAGTAAATGTTGCTGAATGCATAAGGCTCTTTTACTTAAAAAAGAAATTTTATAATTTTTAGAAAAAATTTCTAGTAATTATTTTTTTTGTAATTTTAATGTGTTTTTTTTTGCACAATTGAATGTTTAATAAATTAATTCTTGTTATTTTCGCGTTTTTTGTTAATCCATTAGGGGATATTACATTGTTAATTTCAGTTGCTGACGAAGATTTGTTTTATTCTATTTTCAAAACGTTTGCAATAAAAGTTAATAATATTTCTGCCATGCATTCAGCACACATTACTTCAAAATATATAGTTTTTAGAAAATCATAATTTGAAAAAAATTTACTAATTAAATAGTTGTTAATAAACGTGTTCGTAAATTTCGGTTTTTTTTTTAATTTTATCTTTTAATTAAAATATCGTTAATGTTCGGTTTAAGTTCAGTTCGTTTTTTTTTCATAAAAATAATCAAGGCTGATTTTTTTTTTGCTGTTCCACGTGAGTCGTCAAACCGAAAATTTAACTAAATTGGACGCCCAAAAAAAGTGTAATCTTTTGATTGCAAAATGCAAAATTTTCTGAATTACATTTGTGGGAAAATTTTAATATTTATTATTACAAAATGTTTGATCTAATTATCTGAATAAAAAGTCTTAAAGGCTAGTAAAAGTCGGTTATTTTGTCACGGATTTAGATTATACAGATTGAACATTTGTAATAACAATAATGACCGGGGCGAGAAAAGTGCGAAAGAGCCAATTATATATAATTATGAATCCCACTTGTTAAGCACGCAATGTGTTTATTGCAATTGGAAGCTTTTCATAAAAAAACCTTCGTGATGTTACAGTAGTGCACAAAACAAACTGTACTCTTTTGAATATTGTTTGGCGAAAGGGCCGGAAACTTTTTTTCATTTGAAGAATTGTGATTAATAAAGTAATTCTGCTTTTTTGTTCAAAACAAAAGAGAGATGAGGAGGCGTAAATAGTGACTAAGCACAGGGAGAATAAGACAATCAAAAAATAATTGTACAGAAAATTATAATATCTTATCGCTGAGATTTAAATTAAAAAATTTTGAGTTTTGAAAATTATTTTCAGAAATTAGAAAATGACTTTACTTTTTTTGTTTGAAAAAATGTTTTCATGACTCGGCAATTCAGTTAAGGTTAGAGAAACTATTTTCTTTTTCTAAAAAATACAGACGGGTCAACTCCTTGCTTGCTTTTTTTCTTCTGAAAATTACAATAAAGAAAGTTAAAATCCTGTGTGGCCGCCTTGACGACGGTAACGGCGGCACCAAGCGCGGCGCCGCAACTCTCGTCCCATTAGCCGCGTCGTTGCCGGCGCGCGCCTTGGCGCGCAGGTGAGGGCAAAGGGGCACATTTTCTCACGTTAAGCATCGCACGAGGCTCTCCGTCCGCATTTAAAAACCTTACGTTTACACGCGCTAAAGAAAGAATTATCTCAGAAAAAATCGGTTTACAGTAGTTAGGCACGGTACCAAACTGTAGCGGCTAAAATTGCGTCGGCGCACCTTGTTCTCAATGAGCAAGCGGGGGGTATTGGCGCCGGTTGACCAAGCCGAGCACGGCAGCAGATATATTTGAGAGTTCAAAGTGCGGTAACATCCCGACTGCAACTGTAATGTTTTGCTTCGTTTTTATGGTGTCGTCGCGCTGCCCGCAGCCTAAAATTGCGAAAAAAAATCGAACGGATTTTATTTTATGCTTTTTTTGTGTACATGAATAAATTTTTAAAATGGCGAATCTACGCGGTAAACATTTTTTTTTATAAAATGCTAATTCCTAATAATAACAAGTGCCTGTATAATAATGCAAAAATCAAACTGCGTCTCTATACAGAAATTTATAATTTTATGCATTATTCTTTCTGTATGTATGTTCTTTCGCAATATTAGAGTGTGAACACTATTTTCTACACATTGTGATTCTTTAACGTATATAATTGTGCAAATGTCAATAATTGTATATAGAGCCATATCATATATACATCAATATACTCACATAATCTTAGTTGAAATATCCATTTTATTAATGCCGAATTTTCGTTAAAGTGCATTTTCATTTTAGTTTTATTGTTTCAGTGGGGCCTGTTTCATAAATACTGGTAAAATTTCAAGTTTGTAAAATGGAGAAAAGATAGTTTTTAAAATTAGCGACTTGTAATTTTTAAACAAATAAAAAGATGTTTTTATATGTGTTTTTTATATAGATTTTTTAATATAATTTAATATTAGTAGATAAATAGAATATATTTAATTTTTATATAGATTTTTTATATTTTTATATTGATTTTTTAATATACCTTCAAAAAAATACTCCCAAATTTACAATGGTATTTTTACTTGTATTTTTTACTTGTATTTTTCACTCTGTATTTTCACTTGTATTCAAGTTTTTCTAATAACTAAAAAAATCAAGTGAAATCGTAAAGTAAATTTTAATTACTCGGAGGGTAAATTTTTCTTTTGAGAAACTTGTGAAAAACTCACAAGTGGCCAAAGTTTAAAAACTGGGAAATAAGTTTAAACATATACACGTACATGAAATTTTAAATAGTTTGCACATGGCATATAATCTTTTTTCATTTCAAATTTCAACGAAAATGGTTCAATAATAAAAAAGTTATTGATAGACTTGTAATTTACTAAGACCAGTATTTTATGAAACAGGCCAAAAATATTATCCGTTAGATAAAAAAAAGTTTTTATGATTAAAAGAAGTTTTTTATAAAAACGCAGAGGTTTTTTCTAAAAACATATCTTCTCTCCTAATGAAAATTTTTTGAGTCGCGTAGGTTTTCTTTTTGTTGTACAAAAAAATAACTACAGAAGTTCATGTTACGGCCAACTTCTAGTTGCACTGTTGTGTTTGTAAGGACTTGAAATAATTCATTAAATTCAAGAAGAAGCAAAACACTTCGAAATATGACTCATACGATATTCCGTGAAGATAATGTAATTTTTTGCTATGGTAGAAACTAATAATTTTCGCAAAGTGTTACGACACGTCTCAGTGCACTCGGTAGTTTGTCATACTTCTTTAATCCCTTTGCACTCACGGGAATAAATAATCGTATTAGAAATATTCTAAAGAATAATTAAGAAGTAAATAGATAGGATTTTCTAATCAATAAAAATAAACTCTTTATATAATTGGCAGTCAAAATTTACGAGCTATATACTTTGTTTTTTATTTTAAAACCACCAACGAGTTTCCCCTGCTTTCCTTTTTTATAATAAATAGGAGCATTCAATATTACACGTGCAAAAATTTAATAATGTATTAATAAAATGATGCTTATTAGTGAATAACTCCGATCAAACAACACATTTTTAACGTTTTGTTTTTCTAAAAACACAACTGTTTTTTAAATATATTTATTTGTTTTAACTATAATTTAAAGTGTTTATTTTAAAATTATAGGAAAATAAAATTTATATCTCATTTAATAAAACCTCTTTATTGCAATATAAATAATTGACAAAAAATACAGAAATTTTTTATTGTTTATTGGAACCTTTTGGAAAATAAATGGGCGCCAGACGCATCTGGATGGATTACAAACATTTTTGGCTGAATTTTTTATTTAAGATTTATTATTGCATTGTAGGAATTTCGTAGTGTAACAAATATATTATCTCAAATATAATTATTATGATTGTTACACTAAAAAATACTCTATAAAACATTTTTAATGTTTATATTGTTTTAAAAATAGCTGGGCTTGTGTAATATGTGCTGGATGTACATATATAACTGCTTTATTGTCACCCTTTTTGAGACAAAGCTTTTCTGCATTTTGGTGTATTTTTGTGTATTTGTTTATTTTTGATTTTATTTTATTTATTTATAATTCGCATAATATAAGATACAGATATAGTTTATTTAAAATATGCATTGAAAATAGACTAATAAAAATATAATAATAATAATAAATAACGCATATTTTTTGTATTTTAAATAGTGTGTAAAGAAAAAAATAGGGCTATACACATATAAAAAATTGATCGAATTTTCTTATTTAAGTAATTTTTCATTATCTGTTTTTGCTTTTTGTTTGATTTTGATTTTCGTTCGATTTTGCTATATATACTCTGTGAGTCTTATGGGCGACTTCAATCAAATTAGGTTAATTTTCTTCTTGAAGAGTGCTTTTCTTCATAATTGCAGAGTTTTTAGATAAATTTTTATCAATAAATGCAGAAAAATTTTAATCAATCTGTTCCGTCAATCTTTGGTATTAAATGTGTATATTCACCTTTCTAGCAATCAGCTTCTTGTTTGTGCTAAAGCAAATATTTTTCATCTAGTTTATTTCCTTTGATTGATAAGGAAAATTCATTTTCCTGTTTTTATTGTATAAAAGGGAAGAGACTGAGAATTTCACCTATGAATAAACATGCGCCCAAAAACCTGCCATTAAAATTTTCGAAAAATCAGCTTCTCGATGAGATTTCAAGCTTATTCGAACCTTAAATTTCCGTGTTTTTAAAATCTGATCCAATTTTCAGGGCCATTTTTTATCGTTTATTTAATAATTTTTAAAAAATTAGTTTACAATGAATTTTGAAAAAAATATCGATATATTAAAAAATTATTATCGCGCTTCACCCCGTAATGTGAAAATTGCGTCTAGATTTTTTTTTTAATTTTGGCGTAAAAAAAATAAAACGAAAATCAGCATTGTAAAAATAAATAAACATACGCAGCGGCGGCACAATAATTGAGCGTCTAGGAGACTCCTCCTCCCTAAATAATTGGAAAAGTTGACTAAATCTTACTGTAGTTTTGGGAAAATGTGTTTTTTAAAACGCTTTTATTAAACGTACAGTCGAAGTCGAATTGAATATAAATTGAATAAATTGAAAAATTCTGATACAGCGCACACTTTTAATTTGACAAAAATAGTGATTGGTGGTGATTTTCGCGTTTAAAACGCAATAGCAATCGGAAAGTGAAAATAGAAAATATACATTTAGATTGTTGTCGCCGGAGTGTATACGATGAGAAATATATAGTAGGGTAATATTTTTTTTATAATAGTATACATTTTCATATCTGTCATAATTCACTGTCTTAAAATTGCTGAAAAAGCTATATTACCGAAATCTTCGTTTCATAAAAACTAAAAGGAGTAGATCTGGGGTCGTGGGAGTAGTCTCGTAGTTTTCTGTTAATTTAACCAAACGCGCTGCATTGAAAAACTTTAGGTTGAAATTTACAAGAAAAAAATTGAACAGTGATAGTTAGGTAATACGGTGAGCAAGTGCACTTTCATTTATTTATTCATCATTTATGTATTATTTATTTTGTTACACATCAGTTTTAAATAAATATTTAAATTGCGTAAGTTCTATCACCTTTGTGTTTCTCGTGTTCTAGGACTCATGTTCTGAGGATTTGAACAAAAGCAAAACATATATATATATATATACATATATATATATATAGTTTTTGCTTTTGTACAAATCCTCAGAACATGCGATACAACTTACAAAGCAACAAGAAACACCAAATGAATCAAACTTACGCAATTTAAATATTATTTAAAACTAAGGTGTAACAAATAAATGATCCATGAATGATGAATGAATGAATGAAAGTGCACTTGCTCACATTATTACCTAACTATTATCGCTGTTCAATTTTTTTCTTGTAAATTTCAACCTAAAGTTTTTCAAGGCTAAATAACCTTCAGGTTGTTAAATTAAGAGAAAAAACTACGGAACTCCCACGACTATAAAAATGACCGGACCTCTGAGTATTTAGTGTTTATGAAACGAAGATTTCCAATTAATAGCTTTTTCAGATTATTTTCACAGCAGTTATACGACAGATATGGATGTTGCAATGAAAATCATATTATAAATAAAATATACCATATACTGTATCGTATACACTAGGCGACAACAACCTAAATGTATGCTCATCATATTTTCACTTTTTCCGATTGCTATTGCGTTTTAGACGCGAAATCCACCACCAATCACTATTTTGCGTATAAAGGTGGGATGTGCGCTGTATCGGAATGCAATTTATTCAATTATATTCAATTCAACAGCACTGTAACATTCTACTTCAGCGTTTGAGACGCATTTTTCCCCAAAAAAACTCATAAAATTTTAGTTTAACCTTTTCCGATTATTTAGGGGAAAAGCACGTCCTAGACGCTCAATTATATTGCGCCACCGCTGCTTATAATATTTATTTACAATGCTGACTTCCGTTTATTTTTTTTTTACACCAAATTAGCAAGATCATAAGACGCAATTTTCATTCCGCGTCTGAAGCGCGATAATAATTTTAATGCTATCGATATTTTTTTCAAAATTCATTGTAAACTAATTTTTTAAAACTTATTAATAAACGATAAAAAAATGGCCCTAAAAATTGGATAGATTTTAAAACGAAATTCAAGCTTAAATAAGCTTGAAATCGCTCATTTAAGAAGCAGAGTTTCGGAATTTTTAATGGCAGGAGTTTCGGCGCATATTATTGGAGGGTGAAACCTCAGTCTTTCCTTTTTTATACAATAAACAGAAATGAATGTTCCTTATCAATAAAGGAAATAAACTGCAATCAAAATTCTGCTTAGCACAACAAGAAGCTGATTAGCTAGAAAGGTGAATATACACATTTAAATAACACAAAGATTGACGCAACAGCATTGAATTAAAATTTTTCTGCATTTATTGATAAAAATTATCTAAAAACTCTGCAATTATGAAGAAAAGCACTCTTCAAGAAGAAAATTAACCTAATTAGGATTGAAATCGCCCTTAAACTAGCAAATTAAATATAGCAAACAAAATCAAACCAAAATCAAATCAAACAAAAGCAAACAGATGATGAAAAATTACTTAAATAAAAAAATTCGCCAAATTTTATATGTGTATAGCCCTGTTTTTTCTTACACACAATATTAAAATACAATCAAGTGCATTATTTATTCTTATTATTATTTTTATTAAGTACTTATTTCAATGCATATTTAAATAATTTTGCTGTGTCTTGTATTATGCGAATTATAAATAAATAAAATAAAATCAAAATAAACAAATACACAAAAATACACCAAAATACAAAAGGTTTTGTCTCAAAAAAGGTGACAATAAACAGTCTATTGTGTACATCCAGCACATTGTACACAAGCCCAGCGATAAAACGATATAAACATTCAATGTTTTATGGTATTTTTTAGTGTAGGTCACAATAATAATTATATTTGAGATGATATATTTGTTACACTACGAAATTATTACGTGCAATAATAAACCTTAAATAAAAAAACTAGCCAAAATGTTTGTAATTGTCATCAGATGCGCATCCTCGCACATTTATTTCCAAAAGGTTCCGATAAACAATAAAAAAATTTCTGTCTTTTGTTTTTTTTGTAATTATTATATTGCAATAGATAGGGGTTACATTAATAAATATAAGTTTTATTTTCCAATAAATTTAAAATAAACTCTTAATTTGTAGTTAAAACAAATAAATATATTTAAAAATCAGCTGTTGTTAGAAACAAAACGTTAAAAATGTGTTGTTGATCTGAGTTATTCACTAATAAGCATCATTTTATTAATGCATTGTAAATTTTTGCACGTGTAATATTGAATGCTCCAATTTATAAAAAAAACGAAGTGGAAAAAATTTTAACCCGTTTTAAAATAAACAAAGTATATAGCTGGTAAATTTTGACTGCCAATTTATTTAAAGAGTTTATTTTATTGAATTGAAAAATCCTATCTATTTACTTCTTAATTATTCTTTAGAAATATTTCTAATACGATTATTATTCCATGAGTGCAAAGGGATTAAATTATGACAAACTACCGAGTGCAGTCAAATTATATCGTAACACTTGCGAAAAATTATTCAGTTTTCTACCATAGCAAAAAATTACACACAGCAAAATTAGTCTTCACGGAATATCGTATGAGTCATATTTCGAAGTGTTTTTTGCTTTATTTATTTGGATTAATGAATTATTTTAAGTCAACAAGTTATTCAAGTCCTTACAACACGACGGTGGTTAGAAAAAAGTTAGCAACGTAAAAACTTCTGTAGCTATCTTTTTGTACAATCAAAAAGAAAAATCTACGCGACTAAAAAAAATTTCATTAGGGAGAGAGAGAGAAGATATGTTTTTAGAAAAAACCTCTGCGTTTTTATAAAAAACTTCTTTTAATCATAAAAACTTTTTTTTTACTCTAACAAATAATGTATTTTATCAGGGGCCTGTTTCATAAAATACTGGTCTTCGTAAATTACAAGTCTATCAATAACTTTTTTTATTCTGAACCATTTGCGTTGAAATTTGAAATGAAAAAAGATTATATGCCATGTGCAAACTATTTAAAATTTCATGTACGTAGCTGTTGTGTGTTTAAAGTTATTCCAGTTTTAAACTTTGGCCACTTGTAATTTTTCACAAGTTCTCAAAAGAAAAATTTACCCTACTCCGAGTAGGGTAAAATTTACTTTACGATTTCACTTGATTTTTTTACAAGTTTGTAAAAAAACTTGAATACAAGTGAAAATACAAGTGAAAAATACAAGTAAAAAATACAAGTAAAAATACCATTGTAAATTTGAATTATTTTTTTTGTTGGTTTGTGGAGGTATATTAAAAAATCAATATATAAAAAAATATAAAAAATCTATATAAAAATTAAATATATTATTATTTATATTACTAATATTAAATTATATATTAAAAAATCTATATAAAAAACACATATAAAAACATCTTTTTATTTGTTTAAAAATTTACAAGTCAGTAATTTTAAAAACTTGTATTTTTCTCCATTTTACAAACTTGTAAAATTTACCAGTATTTTATGAAACAGGCCCCAGCTGGACAAATAAAACTAAAATGAAAATGCACTTTAACGAAAATTCGGCATTAAATTGAGAAATGGATATTTCAACTAAGATTATGCAAGTATATTGATGTATATATGATATGACGTATATACAATTGTGACATTTGCACAATTATATATACGTTAAAGAAAACGCTGGCCAGATATGTAGAAAATAGTGTTAGCAGCTCTAATATTGCCGAAAGAACATACATACAGAAAGAATAATGCATAAAATTATAAATTTCTGTATCAAGACACAGTTTGATTTTTACCGTTGTATTATACAGGCACTTGTTATTATTAGGATTAGCATTTTATAAAAAAAAATATTTACCGCATAAACGCACATTTAAAGAATTATTCATGTACACAAAAAAGCATAAAATAAAATCCGTTCAAAAATTTTTTTCGCAATTTGGCTGCGGACGACCCTCGCGCAGAGGCCATAAAACAACATCATAAAAACAAAGCAAAACATTACAGTTGCAGTCGGGATGTTACCGCACTTGAACTCTCCAATATATCTGCTGCCGTGCGCATTTATACAACCGGCGCCAATACGCGCCCCCCGCTGCTCATAAAAACAACAAGTACACCAACGCTAGTTTAGCCGCTGCGCCTTTGGTCCCGTCCTGTAACTATGTAAACCGATTTTTTCTAGAGATATTCTTTCTTAGCGTGTAAACGTAAGGTTTTTAAATGCGGACGGAGAGCTCGTGCGACGTTTTAACGTGCAAATCCTGCCCCTTTGCCCTTGCAGTGCGGCGCCAACGTGGCTGGAGGCGCGCCAGCAACCAACGCACTAATGGGACGATTTGTTGCGGCGCCACACTTATGCCACAGTACATTTACATTCGTCAAGGCGCCGCATATAACAGATTTTGACTTTCTTTATTGTAATTTTCAGAAGAAAAACGCACGATTTGACCGTGTGTTAATAACCAACTCCGCTGTATTTTTAAAAGAAATAGTTTCTCTTAAGCCTTAACTGAAAATCCGAGTCATGAAAACGTTTTTTTCAAAGCTTAAACTCAGAAGTAGAGTCATTTTCTAATTTCTGAAAATAGAGTTCAAAACTCAAAATTTTTAATTTAATCTAATTTTCAGCGATTAAATCTATAATTTTCTGTACGGTATTTTTTTGCTAATTGAAAAAAATGTTCGGGGGCCGGAAAAAGGTTGCAACGGTACATGACAAGCCAAGGGTGGCACAATACTAAGTGCGGTTATAAATATCTTATTCTATATCTTTTTAATTATAGTGTTGCGCCTACTCATCTCTTTTGTTTTGAACAAAAAAGCAGAATTCCTTATTAATACGCAATTCTTTTCAAATGAAAAAAGTTTCCAGCACTTTGGCCAAACGTGAAACAATATTCAAAAGAGTACAGTTTGTTTATCACTACTGTAACATCACGAAGGTTTTTTTATGAAAAGCTTCAACTGCAATATAAACACATTGCGTGCTTAACAAGTGGGATCATAATTATATATAATTGGCTCTTTCGTTTTTAAATTTCACTTTCTACGCAGTCATTATTGTTATTACAAATGTTCAATATCTATAATCTTAAATCCGTGACAAAATAACCGACTTTTATTAGCCTTTAAGACTTGTACAGATAATTAATCAAACGCTGTAATAAATATTAAAACATATCCACAATGTTAATTTGCAAAAAATTTTGGTTTGTGTTAAATCAAAAGATTTCGCTTTTTTTGCAAACCATCAATTTAGTTAGAAAAACTCGTAAACAACTGCACATTAAAATCAAACAGCAGAAAAAAATAACCTTGATTATTTTATGAAAAAAAAAACGACTTAACTAGAACTAAACCGAACATTAACGATATTTTAATTAAAGATAAAATTTAAAAAAAAAACCGAATTTACGAACACCGTTTATAAGCATATTATAATTAGTAAATTTTTTCGAATTGTATGATTTTCTAAAAACTATATATTTTGAAGTAATGTGTGCTGAATGCATGGCAGATCAAGGCAAATTATTATTAACTTTTATTCCAACGTTTTGAAATGATAAAACAAATCTTCGTCAGCGACTAAATAAAATTAACAATGTAATATACCTAATGGATTAACAAAAAACGCGAACTGAGCAGAATTAAATTACTAAACATTCAATTGTCAAAAAAACACGTAAAATTACAAAAAAATAATTACTAAAATTTTTTCTAAAATTATAAAATTCTTAAGTAAAAGAGCCTTATGCATTCAGCAACATTACTTCAAATTATGACTTTCAAGGCAACCCAAAAGGATTTCGAGATCATTAAAAACTATATAGCTTGTTTTTACAAAAGGATCTTGATCTATTTAAATATATAAAAGCACAATACGAGAAATAAATTATATAAAAACATCTTACAGGTGAAAAAAACAATAGATTTGTATAGTTCTTTAATTTTTTAATTATTTATAAAATCTAAAATCATGGTTGATAACCAAACCACAACTTCCCAAAATATGATGAATTTTATATTAAACGTGTAAAATCTATCAAAAGCTTAACTTAAACGTTACGAGCACACTGAGCGATTCGCTCAAGACTAATAATAAACACGTACACACATCGGTCATGGTTGTGCTGTGCGTATTGGGGAATCCCTTGGAAAAACCGACGTCTGGTTGTGGTAAATCCTTGTTAAACTGCTTAGTTTCACCAAATTCCTCACGTTTGCCACTGGTACTATTACAAGTCTTGTTTCTAATTATCAATCAAAATTATTCCCGGGGCAACAATACCGCAATGCGCGACTAGGCGTTCTTTATTCCTGCGATTTCGGGTTATTTTCCGTGGGAAGCGGCCGGGGCGGGGAGGAGGCACGGGGGAATCCCTCGCAAAAAATCACTTCAATTTACCCCGTTGTTGTGCTGTGCGAAAAAACGCCCTGAATGGGAAAATCCTATCAAGGCCGGGCCATCTGCTCCGCCGCGGCGGCGGGGAAGCCCCGCGCCCTCCGTTTTTTATTTACGTCACGTGACAAATGACTCACCACCTTCCAATTTCCGTTGTTCTAGTGTTATAAAAGTACAAAATATTGGGAAATTAATAACGATAAAACAATATTAAACAAAACGATACTGTAGAAAACTTAAAATTGAAAGACTTTAATAATAATGACGATAAAATAATAGAAATGAACTAAATTAAGTGCACACAATAATTTAACGATTTTTTAGCTGATTAATTTGCTCTGTACTGTTTCAATTGACCGTAAGATTTTACTGTAAATTGAAAAAATTCCTTCTTTCTCTACTTGCAAATATACGCATTTTTTAGGCAATTACAATTTTGTTATATATTTATTATCGGTACTTGCTTTTCCAGCCACACCAAATTAATTACAGAAAATAAAAAAAGTATAAACAAACAGAAACATCAAGAAAATTCTTTTTTAAAACCACCTTTTCTAGAATGTTTTGTATTGCAGTTTCTACAATACAAAAAAATATTTACTAGGAATAAGATTATGGCGCACGTTAAAAACCAAAATATAGTTTATATATCGAACGCACGACTGATAGATATACTTATTGGTCTAGAAGGAAAAACGCAAAACAAGAGGAATAGAAAACAAATTCAATAAAATGAAAAAAATATCTTCCGTATTCCACACAATTGCTGCTGCATAGGTTAGTGCAATCCCTAAATCTAAACGTTTTGCAAAACGTAACTGAAACCAAACGGTACTGTAGCTTCGCGTTATGTGCTATTTGTATATACAAACCAATTGATTTTGATATAATTTTCAAGACGCACTATACTCGCTTCCACGTGTCGTACATTTATTTCCCGGTTCCAAATTAAAACTTTATCCGCGAATCATCCAGTCGTGTCAGTAATAAGACGAAGTGAAGCAAACAGCTTGGAAATTGTCGGGACAAAGTGCGGCGGCGGGGGAGGCGGAAGAATTAAAGGGGCAATAAATAACCCCGGGTGACAATTGTTGCACCCCGGGGTGATTTGGAGCTGGCCATTCTTTGTTTCTCGAAAAGAAAAATACGCAACAGCGGTCCCGGGCCCGTTGCCGCGGCGTGCCGCCCAGAACTGACGCCGGTTTGCTTTTTTTGTATTTAAATCCGTGAGCCTGGAGTAATTTGCATCGCTTAAAGTTGGAAGCATTCGGAGAGCGTTTAACGATTTGGCGTCTTTAGATCCAAACGAACTTAGATCCAGAACAAAAACACGAACTTAGATCCAAAGACACGAACTTAGATCCAAATTTTCGTTTACGTTTTTCTTTTACGTTATCAACTTTAAAAAAATGATTTTAAATGTATTTTAAACGTTTTAAACATTGAGTTTTGCTTCTTACGTGTAAAATATGGGCTTGTTTGTTGCAAACAAACTGAAAAACTTTTTAATGTGTGTTGCGAGAGAATTAATGATAAGTTTTAAAGCCAAATGTCATAATATATTTTTATGTACAGCTATGTATAATAGACAATATATACTATATTTCTCAAACAATTTTAAATTTTAAGCAACAAATTTAAAACTACAAATCTCATCTCAATTCACAGGTAAAACATTGCATACATTGCAGATACCACTTCTTATAGCGATTCCCATAACTACTCCCATATAAATTTTTACAAGACAAAGAAACGCCTGACTGACTGATTCGTGCGGTAAATATAATTGTAATACAATTAAAAGCGACCAAATAATCAAGTTGAAACTTAATTTAAAGGTTTACATTAAAAATTTTTTAAAGTAAACTTTTACTTATGTTTTTTACTTATAAGTCTTCACACACGAATCTTTTTGAGTAAATGTTTTGTTTGCAATAAACAAACACATATTTTACACGTAAGAAGCAAAACTCAATGTTTAAAACGTTTAAAACACATTTAAAATCATTTTTTTAAAGTTGATAACGTAAAAGAAAAACGTAAACGAAAATTTGGATCTAAGTTCGGGTCTTTGGATCTAAGTTCGTGTTTTTGTTCTGGATCTAAGTTCGTTTGGATCTAAGTTCGTGTTACCCGTTTAACAGGGGGGTGTTTTTTTGTCTACAACTATTCGCCGTTCGCAGTGTTTAAAATCACGCAGACACGAATATTATTGTAACGTGGAATGTGAACGGGTCGGTGGGGGAGAAAACGGGGGGAAACAAACATTATACATTACGGGAAAAGGCTGCCCGCCACCAAGGCGCCGACCAGCCACCTGCCACTCAAAAAAAACCGCCGATTGGGAGATCGGGGTCTCACCTTCGCGGGGGCAGATTACCCAAAAAAAAAAAGAAAACTCCGACCGTAGCTAGGCATTTGTAATAATTGTAGTCTTCGCATTCATACGTGTTACTTACCTTAGGTCATATAAGCTTATATATCGAACGCACGACTGATAAATATACTTATTAGCAGCTGATAACATGTAGAAATGGAAAATTAACCATTGCAGTTGATTAGAACGAAACAGGTTGACTGGGTTAAAACACGTTATGGTCGGTTTCATTCCAGTTTTTTAAGTTAAAAAAACTAAGATAAATGCTAAAGACATACGATGAAATATTAGATTAATGAAATAAAAAAAGGAAGTATACCTACTTACTAAATATTATTTAAACTTAAATTGTGAAAATGATAGCGCATATGTCTAATACAAAAATAAATAAGCCTATTTCTAATTTGAATAAAGCAGTTTTTGAAACATTAATGTAAATTTTTTCAGATGTATGTTGTTTTAGATTAAATTTCTTAAACTATTATAAAAAATATATAAAAAAACATTTGGGAGGAAAGGACTTAACCTTTCAATGTAGCTTTCGCTTAAAATAAACAAGGGAGGCCCCTAGATTCCAGAAATAGCTTGGCTTTGTGGCGCTAGAATTCTTATTCACACAAAAACTGAACAAATTCTCATAGGTAAACACTGCTTACAAACAAAACTGAAAAAGCGGGTCGACCTATCGCTATACTCATTCTTTATAGTGGTCACTTTTAAATATCCCAGTTTCAAATATCACAAATAGACCGATTTTTATTTGCAAAACTATATTGGAATTATTCTTCAAATAAAGAATTTTAAATTTGGAAAGAAATATTGAATACAAGAACACACGTGTCCAAAATTAAATAAACTTCTTATTATAAGTCCTTATTGATTTTTTCGTAAAAAGGAAATACTGTAAGCTAGGTAGCTTTTTGTCTAAATAAAGCGACTTATATTAGCAACTTCTGTGTATTCTGAAAACAGATGCTTATCCCATAATGTTAGTAACGTCCTTATCTTAGCCCTTTTTCAAGTACAAAAAAAAACAGTTTTGATTAAAATTGATATATACGTGTATTCTTCAACGTATTAGAGAAGAATATTATTTTTTACATGTTAAAATTTACCGGTGTTTTGTCATAGATAGATATATTGCATAACTAAAGACTGCCATTTTTTAAATAAAAAAATATATGTTAACCCATTTAAACTACTACATAAAAACACTTTCATTTAGGTAATTATGAGCATTTGAGATTAAAAAAGATATAAAAAATGTATAAAAAGTTTAATTCACAGCTAACTATTAAAATGTCGTCAGATAATTTCAATGGATTTTACATGTTGTGTGTTAATGAGTCCAGAAGGGCGGTAGGCAAAAAAGGTCACCGAAACCATAGCCACCGCTTTCTCACGAAAACTTAAAAGTGCCATCTGCTACACGCGTACCCTATACCTTATGGTAAACACGACAAGAAATGATTATATCTTCAGGGAAGCGCAAACATTGGACAAACCACTAAGATAGGAAATACACCTTTGAGAAAAACGACGTTCGGAACTTTTTTACTCTCCAAAATTTTAAACCATAAATTATCAGGAGTATTATATTGTATGTATTTTATTATTAGTTACGTTAATATACTGAATTAAAAAAAAAACATTAGCGAAAAAAACTGCATCATAATTGAAAAATACACACACAAAATTAAGTAAACATTAAATTTGCAAACATACTTCTGTGTTTTGTAAAGCCTTAAAAGCTTACAATTTTAGAGTTATATAATATTTCATATTATTTCGCAGAACATTTTTGTTAATGTTTTACATAATTTTTCCGACAAAAATGAATGGATAAAAAAATTAACAAAAAAGGAAATCAAGTTTTGTATTTTGATTTTTGCAGTATATTTGTTACGACCTTGATTTTTTTTGAAATGTAATTCGTGATTAAAAAAACTGGGGGAATTTTGACTTTTTTTTTGGAAGCGAAAGAAATGGCGCCGACATATTACTATTAAAAAATTAAAATTAAATGAATTTTTTTTTGTTTTACAAAGGCCGCATTTGTAAAATATAGTTTTTATTAAAAAAATAAATTGTTTGTCTTTGATAGTTGCCTATTCATTTTTCAACTAAAATTTATCTATTTTACTATCGTTTTTTCGGGTCCTAATTTAATAATCATAAGTTCCTCAACGGTATAGATAGTAGATCACGTCATTTTGTCGATGTAGGCAAATTTAAA
The DNA here is from genome assembly GCA_030248175.1 of Microlaimidae sp. YZB2_3. Lineage (NCBI taxonomy): Eukaryota > Metazoa > Nematoda > Chromadorea > Desmodorida > Microlaimidae > Microlaimidae sp. YZB2_3. The sequence continues at coordinate 41,997 of JASAMX010001477.1, read as the reverse complement.
TATACACGTGAATAAAAAAATAGGGTTTTGAACCAAACTGAGAAAACAATTTTTTTTCTTATTTGATTGTAAAACTAAGATGTTTTGATATGTATAATAATTAAATTTTAATAGTTAAACAATAATGTAAATGCCAAATATTAACGAGAACGCGCACCTTTGATTATTTTAAAATAAAGAGTTTTTATCCGGTTTATCAAAAAGAAATTTTTTTTTTCTTTTTTTTTTAATTTTTTTGTCCTTTTTTTTTCAAAAAGAAATTTATGATTAAAAACATACATGGGCACGGGGGGTTTAACCCCCCCCCCAAATTCTGCAAAGGGGGTTTAACCCATACATGGGCAAGTTGGTCCGGAGTGGGGGGGGGTTAAACCCCAAAGTAGGGGGGGGGTTAAAATACCAGAAACGCAAAATACCCATATCGTTTTTTCTAGTGCATTTTACCCGTATCGTTTTTCGATTTTAATGAAGCAATAGGTTAAAAAACACTAATTTTAGGTCAAAAAGCCCTTTTTATTGCATTTTTGAGCTTTTTATTGTTTAAAACATTCATTTTGACCTCAAAACTTAAGTTTGGAGGCAGTTAGAAGTCATTTTAAAGACATTTTTTTCTTCATTTTTCCAAAATTGGTGGGGGGCTTAACTTTTAGGGGTCTTTGGGGGTTCTGTTGTTCTCCCCCCCACTCAGAAGTGGGGGGGGGGGAGAAAAAGTTACCCTCCCCCACAATTTTGGAAAAATGAAGGAAAAAAGTCTTTAAAATGACTTCTAACTGCCTCCAAACTTAAGTTTTGAGGTCAAAATGAATGTTTTAAACAGTAAAAAGCTCAAAAATGCAATAAAAAGGGCTTTTTGACCTAAAATTAGCGTTTTTTACCCATTTTTTCTTTAAAATCGAAAAACGATATGGGTAAAATGCACTCCAGAAAAAAAACGATATGGGTATTTTGCGTTTCTCGGATTTTAACCCCCTCCCCTAATTTGGGGTTTAACCCCCCACCCCCACTCCGGAACAACTTGCCAATGTATGATTAAAAATGTATATATCTAACGCTATAGTTTGACAACAGTTTTTAATCAAAAATAACAAAAAAAAAAACAAAACACAACCGCAGTTATTTTCGATATGTGCATAAGAATATTTTCACAAAAAAAATGTTTCTATATCTGCGAACTGGTGAGCACATAGTCACGCCTGTGAATAACAGCGTGGTTCAGAATTGCCAAAAAAAAAACTGCCACAGGTTTTATCAAAGCTTTTTTTACAAAGAAAGCGGCCGTTGAGCAGATTTAAGGTACGGTAAAACATATTTATATCATGAAAATAGCAGCCACTGACGTTTTTTATGCCGAACAAACTGCTAGGTGTTTTTTTGTTAAAAAAGAAGAAAACACAGACGGGCGTCTAAATATACAATCTTCCTATCCGCAGCGCATAAAAATTCAGACATTAATTTTTTGTCTCAAAGGAAATAACCATAATTTATTATTCAGAAATAATATCAATACGTATACAAATTTAAAAAATTTTAATGTCAAACACAAAAGCTCAGTGATCAAATACGAACTAAAATAAAAAAAGTTATTTTTGCTAAAGCTAATATTAAGTCGCATGTTTGCGTCCTCATTTTCGTTTGAAATAGGTATTTTTTTTTTAATTTACCGGTATTCCTTTTATTTTTGCAGTAGATTCCATCTATAATAAAACATTAAAAAAAATTTGATAAAAAACAAAAGGTGTCAGGAGCACTATAATCTAAAATTTATCAAATGTTAGTCAGGCTTACTTCCATTTGACTATTTAAACCCGCTTATTTATAAAAAAACATGGATTTATTAGAAATAAACCAATATCCATAAAATCGGCAATTTTTAAAAACACGCTATTAAATTCAAATTGTGGTGACCATGTTGTCATTATGATTTTACCAGGATAATAATAAAAAACGTACACTATGGACGCAAACCTTAGTTTTAACCCGGGCAAAATCCTAAAATTAAGCTAAACTTTATGATAATATTTTTTATTTTAATTTAATGGGTTGAAAAATACCATATATCTAAAATTTTAGATTAATATACATTATATATTATATAGATAATATATATTGTAAAACATATATTTTGCACAACATTTTAAGTTTTGTATGAATGGTTGATGTCAATCGTATTTTTTGTATTTGTTTAAAAAATCGTATGGAAGCAATAATAACAACAAAGAATTCAAAAATTTAAAAAAGCGTTTAAAATATCACATCAATATAAGATAAAAAACTATATTCTTTTTCTACGTAAAGTTTAGTTATTTATATTTTAAACCATTTCAATTTTGCCCAAATACTTTATATATTGGTTGAGTAAAACCTTACTTAACATAAAGAAATGTTAAAATTCAAACAAAAAATGAGCATTTATTATACGTTATTTATTTTATTATTTACATACGTTAAGTCGCATTTTTTTGGTTTGTATATAAGCGCAACAGATTATTTACTTTGTTTTGTTGTCACCAAAAATTTGATTTAATTTTTGTCTAGTAATAAAAAGTAGGCAGTTGTTTTAAATTTTTTGGCATTTACTCAACAGGTTTTAAAGAAACAACCTGTTTTATGACGCAGCCATACGCACCGACCCATCAACACAAAACAACACAGTAATTAAAACCCTAAAACTATTGCATGTCATTTAATTAAACTCCAAAAATTAATTATGACAAAAAATTCCTAATTGCGCAAAAAATAAAAAAGAAAAAATCCCTGTTTTTTTAATAAACTGAAGTTTTGGTGCAATGTCCTTGATTTCACTCATTAATAACACAAAACAACATGGTATTTAAAACCCTTAAGGCCGGTTCACACCAGAGTGGCAGTGGATAGCAGATAGTGAACGCGCGCGTTTAGATTACATTACACCGTCATTGTTGCTGCGGTATGAAGGGTGTGCGCTGTGCGTCACACCTATCAGCTGCTAGTACGGTGTGAACCGGCCTTTAAAGTACTGCATGTCATTTAATTAAACCCCAAAAATTAAGTAGGTATGACGTAAGATTCCTAATTACGCAAAAAGATAAGAAAAAACTTCCCTGATTTTTTTAATAAGCCGAAGTTTAAATGCAATGTCCTTGATTTCACTCAGTAACAACACAAAACAAAACAATATTTAAAACCCTAAAACTATTGTATGTCATTTAATTAAATCCAAAAATTAATTATGACATACGATTGCAAATCAATGATGCAATATAAAAAAGTGAAAAACTTCCCTGCACTCAAAAATAAACTTTAAAATTGTAAAACTGGGGGAAGGATAAAATACAATTTTCAAATGTAATTTCCTGATAAAAAAGCCACAGAAAAAATTTTAATCCCAAATAAATCTTTTAGTAGCGACAAATTTTCATAAAATTTTGTAAAAAAGAAGCTAAGGTATCCAAAAGCTTAAGTTTTTAATTCAGTTCAATTTCAGCCACGGGGGCCTATTTCACAAAGATTTTGTAAATTTTAAAAGACGTTTGTTTGTAAATTTTCATTTTACAAATCTCCGCCTATTGTTTGTAAATAGAGATAGAGCATATGCGACATGGCGAATATTGATCGGTCACCGAAGATAAAATGACGTGGCTGCGACCAATCAGCGCAGAGCAGTGCGCGGAGATGCTTCCCTGGATTACAATTCGTAAAACATTTATCGTGTATTTTTTACGAAAAAATAGGCGGAAATTTGTAAAATGAGAATTTACAAAGATTTTTATGAAACATGCCCCAGTATTTGAAAACAACGCCACTATTTGGTAATACAAAAAAGCTGATAGAAATGTGTTTCTCGTCATTCGTGTTTTATATTCAAATGGTAATTTTCCTTTTTAATTTAAAAATGAGTTAAATAATTATTTTTAGTCGTTCCAAACATTAGAGAAAAAAGGACAACAATATTGGGTACATATAACTGAAATTATTTTTATATAAGCAAAGTGTTGGGCCTTTTCCAGTGAAAAAAAAATGATAAAAATATAAAAGCCACACGCACAATATTTTTTAAAGAGAATGTTTTATATTAGAATAACTGTCATTTACAGAGAAAGTGCTAAAAATACAAAAAACATGTTATAAACAGTTCATTTAAAAACGTTTAAATAATCAAGAACATAATTTTTTTTTAAAAAGTCTTTTTCATTGATTTTAAAAATTTATACAATATTTAAAAGGCGCTTTATATTATTTAAATTTTATAAACTTGACTGTACCTCACTTATTTGGCTTGGATAAACGCTAAACCAAAAATGACATCTAAAAAACTTAACTTTAGTAAACTCAGCGTCATTAAAACATTGATTACAACTTAAAATAAAGAAAACGTAAATACACATAAATAAAAACGTAAAAACGCATAATATACTTCCAAGTATTCACAGTGGGACGAAATTAACTCATTACCCAAAATTTTAACTTTACATGCTTTAAATCTTATAAAGAAATCAAAAATTCAGATTGGTTTTCTAATAAATAAAAATAACCCATTGGTTTGGTATTTAACATTACACAAATATTACACTAATTTGTCATTGGGCTGCCATGCGAAGAAAATTACAATAAATTATCAATTGACTGTATGACGTCAAATTTTGCGGAAAAATTTTAAAATAATTGAAAATAACTTATGGGAGTTTTCAATTTCACTAAGAAAGTATATGTCCCTCGATTTGTACGAAAGTCAGTCAATTAGCTATTCAACTTCGGTGAATGATAAAACACTTTTTATGAAACAACGCGCATTCTAGGTTTTGCCTCCGAATAAAGTGTTCAACTCACAAGGTATTTTTCAAAAGTGCAAAAATTACTAAAATTTGGACAAAAATGTAGGTTGGTAAAAGGCGAGAAGTGATTTGCACAAAGAAAGCAATTTATACAAAATTTATATTGGAAAAATAGTGTGCAGCCAAGCATGCCATGCTCGGTAACACAGACATGCTTTTGTGTTTAAAAATTGGACCTTTTTGCTGAAATATTAATATTGAAATAAACATCTTTTAAAAAAAAATCTTAAGTCACATTCAAAGCTACAGTATCCAAATTTTATCAACAGTATTAAATAAAAATAATTTATTACCCAAATGTAATTCCTTGTCGAAAAGATAATTTGGTAAAAATATGTTGGTTTGTAACAAAAATATATTGGTTGATGATGAGTGCAATTCAATCTAAAACAAACTTAAAAAATCATTTAAAATACATTATGAATCATGGAAAATCAAGGTCACAATAAGAAAATTAAGGTAATTTCTTTTTGTAAGCAATTCAGTTTATTACGTGACGGTGTATTTCTCTGTGCACAAATGTTCGCTGCGCTATAAAATCAGTCTTATCTCCGCCACACTCGGGCGCAGTGAAAGCGCCACTTCACATTTTGTCATAAGAATCTTCTTTTCACCCCCACGAAATTTACTGGATTGGTTATTCCATTTTACAAAAAACAAAAATAAAACATCAAACACTTAAACAACAGTGAATTATATCATTTTTTACAATAATTCTAGCAAAAGACGAAACAAAGTTTCGAAAAAAAAGCCTTATATTAAATGGAATAGTATAAAGCTACATAAGACTAAAAACTAAATGCCAGAAAAGACTGAAACAAGTCTCTTTAAAACCTGTAAATTAATAACAGATTTTGTGAAATTTTCAGAAACACAAAACCGAATAAAAACAATACGTGTAAAAGCTTTAGTTTGCGTTTTTTAACCATTAATAAAACTTAATTTACATAAATTTCTCTCAAAATGGATTAACTTTTACATGAGTTAACCAGCTGTAAATACCACAGTATTAGTTAAGTCACACGTCGTCAAAACGATACAAAAAAGTATAACGCAAGCGTCACAGTAACCATGAAAAATTTCTGTCAAAATAAGTTATCGCATTGCGCATTAAATTTTGTAATTTATCATTATTTTCGTATAAAGCAAAACGTACCGCCATATTAACAGCTTTTTAAAATCAAATATCAAGTTTTAAGTCCGAAAAACATTGAAAAATTCAAATTTAATATAAGGCGACTTTTAATTTAACAAATACATTGACAGCTAATTTGTTTTATGTAATAAATAGAAACATTAAAGAAAAAGTCGCCTTATATTAAATCTGAATTTTTCAATGTTTTTCGGACTTAAAACTTGATATTTGATTTTAAAAAGCCGTTAATATGGCGGTACGTTTTGCTTTATACGAATTTAATGATAAATTACAAAATTTAATGCGCAATGCGATAACTTATTTTGACAGAAATTTTTCATGGTTACTGTGACGCTTGCGTTATACTTTTTTGTATCGTTTTGACGACGTGTGACTTAACTAATACTGTGGTATTTACAGCTGGTTAACTCATGTAAAAGTTAATCCATTTTGAGAGAAATTTATGTAAATTAAGTTTTATTAATGGTTAAAAAACGCAAACTAAAGCTTTTACACATATTGTTTTTATTCGGTTTTGTGTTTCTGAAAATTTCACAAAATCTGTTATTAATTTACAGGTTTTAAAGAGACTTGTTTCAGTCTTTTCTGGCACTTAGTTTTTAGTCTTATGTAGCTTTATACTATTCCATTTAATATAAGGCTTTTTTTTCGAAACTTTGTTTCGTCTTTTGCTAGAATTTCCGCCTTTTAATGCATTGAATTCAATGTCATTTATTAAAGATATAAAACATTAAAAAATTTACTCATTTAAAAAAAAAACGTTATGGTCTCCTCATGATATGAATACAATTATTTTCATATCCAAAACTTCAATGTAATTTTAACCAGTATACTATACAAAAATTAAGTCTGGGTAACTCCGTAAAATTGTATAGAACCTGAAAGAACCATAAAATAGTGTGTTTTTCTTCTGTTTAAATTTTTTTAGTTAGACCTGATTTAACCATTTTTTTGGAAATTAGCTTTATTTGGACTTTTGTTTTGTGCCTGATAACCACAAGAGAATGTGTATTACTGAATGAAGTTACTTAATATGTAATTCAGTAATGAAAAAAAGTGTCACACAAGTACCCCAGTACCTAATGCGTAACTTAGAAAAAAACTGGTCGTTTTTCACATGAAACTACGGCCAATAGAGCATATTAGAGAATGAAATTCAGGTAAGGAGGCAATTTAGCATCTACGTGCAAAAAATCAGTTCCAAATATTCACCACAGGAAAAAATTTTTGGGGGACCCCCCAAAAAAAAAAAAAACAAAAAAAAGTTAAGCAAATTAAGCTTATTAGTATGAAATTCAGGTATGTTTAGCAAAAGTTTTTAGGTTTTTAATATCAGAAAAATATGGGTAATATTTTAGTTATGTAAAATGTTTAGATTTTTAATTGGCTAAAAAACTATTAAAGGTTTTGTTGATTTCGATGACGCCATCAACAACGGTTAACCGCGCAGTGACTTAACCCATTTAATATAAGGGAAAGAGCGCTCCGCGCTCTTCCCTGATTATCATGATATTGCCTAAAAATATTAGCACGCACCAAACTGCAGACCTGTGCACTGCCCCCCCCCCGGGTTTTAACGGGGGGGCAATTCTAAACCGAGGGGGGGCACGGGGGGCAACTTTTTTGAACCGGGGGGGGCAATAAAAAGGGGGGGGCAAGCAGGGGGAAAGAAAAAAAAAGAGAAAAAAAAGGAGAAAAAAAGACAAAAAAAGAGAGGAAAAGAGAAAAAAAAGGGACAAAAAAAGCAAAAATAAGGTAAAAATAGGTCTGAACTGAAATGGTTTAAAATACATTGAAATAGGCTAAAAACTGCAAACAAATGCAATCATGGCGTCATCATTGGCCAAAAATGGCGTCATAATTTTTGGGTACTTTTTCATTTTTTGGCGGGGGGGGGGGCAATAAAACGGGGGGGGGCGAATCCTCCAATAAAACAGGGGGCATTTCCAGACCGTGCACAGGTCTGAAACTGCATATAATGAATAACTTGCAGAGCATAAATAAACTATGAATGGGTCCGGTCCGGTCCCATGATAATGATCATGATGGAGGTTCCATGGCATAATACTTTGTCTCAAATTGTTAAAACTATGTAAGTTGTTCCTCTCTTGCTGTCGATGTTTCGCTGGGTTCATACACCCTGATCTAAGAGTCAGTTTTCAAGATAATCGCTCAAAATGTGCTAAATTCTTGATTATACAATTGTTTCACAATTTAAAATGACACTCCAACGCAGTTACAACCAGTGATCGGCTTTTCTCCGGTTATCACAGCGAAACCTTCGTTTCACGGGGGTGATATCCTAGAGACTAACCATTGTGGTGCGTAAACTTCACCACGATAAACTCCACGTAACACTTAGGTCGTAGCTAAGTGGTACGAATAAACTTTATTCGTGAATAAAATTTGCATATTGCTACCGTACACGGGAACGGGCTAATCTAACCTATAGGGTTAACATCGTACTTTTACAAAAATCCAAATTTACTATATTTCTATAATTAAAAAAACACGGGAAGCTGGAATTCTTTTGTCAGGGAGTTAAAACAATAAAAATTCAGGGGTTTTGATTTTAAAAGAAATATAATATTGTGTTATAAAAATAGAAGTGAGAATGTAAACAGGAGAGGGGCTGGGAAGTGTATGCAAAAATTCTTAGGAGAGTGAAAAAAAAAATACCGAACACTTCACGCGAAGCGGGGAGACAAAGGGGAGCAGACAAAAATGTGCGTCAGTCCCCGGTATTGGGCCTTAACTTAAGCAACACTATGTGGTACTAGACGAAGAGTGAGAGCCCTTCTTTCCCTCAGCAGCGCCGCAGAAAAACTCAATACACACAGCCGCGGTTACGAGGGAACAGAAATATACAGAAGAGGAAATGGGGGAGAACCCCCTCCATCCCGAGAATTTAAGCCCGTGTCAATCAAAACGCTAATAGCCTTCATTAGAATACTCTCGAATTCTAAGACTTGGCTTTGTCTCGCGCGTATCACGGAAATGGTTTTTATATTGATAAGAGCGCGTTTTCTCCAGGTTTTAAGTCAAGTTATTTCTGTTGCGGGAAAAAAAGAATCGAAAAAGGTTACAGCATAAAATTGAGAGAAAGGGCGAGAGAAAAACACAGCCTTGTGAATAATCCCAGTAAATGGGGAAGGGGAAATATATCGACGTCTATACGGGCACTCTGATACTCTTCTGAGATATTACTCTATTATTAATTACGCCACAATACAGTTCTAAGGATATTTATACATCTTGTTTCAAAAATTCAGATCCCATCGATTCGATTGCTTGCTTTTTGCTGTAAAATAATTTTCCGGCTGATATTAAATTCATCGCGTCAAAAAACAAATTCCACGCAATCGTGTTAAAAGTGATAAATGATGGCGTCATAGATAAACCAGGGGATTTCCCCGCGTCGAACGGAGTTCTTTCGCTTTTGCGAGCGTGACGTCAGAACTCAGCGCCAATCCCGGCCGAAGCGTCACGTCCTCCCCTTCTTCCCAGCTCCCCAGTCTTTCTCACGCGTATTGATTTGTCGGCGCTGATAGCGCCATCTGCCGACTTCCTCCGAAAACTACCTCTCATCTATTTTTAGCGACGTCTATACTTTAAATATTTAAACAAAGCCGCAGTAATATTAATATTTTTAGATATTTTATGGGTTGTGATTTACACATGGTTCCTTGAATTTTTGTCTTTGGGTCTGGGACGTCTTGTTTTTAATTAACAAATATAAGTTTCAAAAACGAAATTTTAGAGTTTTTAAACATAACATTACTTTTAAAAGATTTTCAAACTGCACTTACTTTTTCCATAAAACCTAATATCACGTTCAATTTAGTATTTCTTCCGCAGTACAAGTTAAAATTTGGACAAATATATTGTACTATACATTTAATTTTATAACAAACACGCCATTAAAACCAAACACTGTAAAACCTGGTTCACACTGGACTATATTCTGGGGAGCGACTAGTTCAGATCACCATCACACTACGAAAAATACATGACAATTTTTATGTATTATAGAAACTACATAAATGTAGAAGAAAATAAAAGATTGGAGATGAAACATAGTAGCGTAAAAATACTAGCTTCTATTCTATATTAAGTTGGAAATAGGAGACATTCAAAACACAATCATTCTAATTAAAAAGAACTTGGAAATTCTCTCATATATATAGCAAGAATTACAAGTAATTTGGTTATAAATAAATAATGCTACGAAGAAAACAAATAAAAAAATCTGGGTGTTGCTGGTTTATTAAATTAATCATATGTGCTATTTTGGTAAATTAGTTTTACGTCTTTGTTGGTGTCTATGTTTTTTTATTCAAAAATCGACTTTTATTTGAAATACAAGTATATGCTTTTCCGATTTTCCAAGTTTCACAAAAAATTGAGCTATCATTGCTGTTTTTTTACCAAAACCATAATCTCACTCAGAACTAAATGTTTTGTTAAAAATTACTTAAAAACTAATTAAAATAAAGCTAAAGTTGCTTGCTTTTTATTCACTCATTAATGCAAATATTTTTCGATATCGAATCGTTGGAGATGGTTTTTAGATAGAGAATGCTTAACATTTTTTTGACATTTGACAAAATAATCTGCCTGAATTAAACCGTTAGAATTATTAACCGAAGCAAAATATTGAAAGGTACCTTTGTACCTTACCTTTATTGGTAACGGGACTTTAGAGCCGGAGCGAGGGGACTTTAGAGCCGAGGGGCTTTAGAGCCGCAGAGTGGGACTTTAGAGCCGTATTGGAGGGACTTTGGAGCCGTATCGTAACTTTTGTGTTCAGAAAATTCATAAAAAATTAAGGGACTTTAGAGCCGAACAAATTTTGTCAAAGTTGGTTAAATTACGTCATTTTCATACAATATATCACTGAAATTAGCCAAATTTTAAGTCGTAAAAGTTTTTAAAGCTTTCTACAATACTTTTAAAATTTTTTGGTGTCCGGAAGAAATATTTTCGGCATAATATCTTTTGAAATAAATATTTTTTTTTTATTTAAGCAGTAAACTTAAGGAATTTCAATAGTTTTAAGCTTTTTTAGATTTTTATCTTGATTTGTAGGTTTCGCTTAGGCTTAGAAACAATAATGTTTTTTTGTCTTAAATTTTTATTGCAACATTTTCTAAAATAAAACATCTTTGATATTTATCGTAACAAATGTTTCAATTTAAATACTAAAAACCGTGAATCTTAACCCTTAACCATGCCCTATATTCACATGAAAAATCTTTTATCAATCAAATCAAAGCACGAATTTAAACCATGTTTTTGCTCAAAATTAGAAGTTTATCAATAATTCGAAGTTAATAAGTTTCTTCTCCCGCCAAATCCTTATTGTCATCTTCTGTATATACAATAGAATACCCGAAGCATATTTATCCCGCATAATGATTACCGCATTGCATAATTAGCTCCATTTGTTATGTAACTGTTTTAATATTGTTTGTATATTGTTTTACTATTGTTTGCAAACGCATTTTTCTTTTCGGCTCTAAAGTCCCTGCTGCGGCTCTAAAGTCCCCAGGTCCGGCTCTAAAGTCCCAGCTCTAAAGTCCCTCGGCTCTAAAGTCCCCAAACCCCTTTATTTCTTCTTTTTTGTAGGTAAAAACTATATCCTGAATCTATAAATATACACAGAAAAGTATTTTAAAAAATTTTAATTGTCGCTGTAAATGTTTGATCTTTTATTTGATTTTTTTGTAATTTGCATCAAAACAAATTTTTCTTTATTTAATTTACGATTTTAGTGATTTATTTGGGCTAAACAACTTTTCAATGATTAAAAATATTTAAGTTACAACTTTTGGAAACTGAAGTTTTTTAAAAAAAACCAAAATAAACCAAAAATTTTTTTGGATTTATTATTAAAGGTCTGGTCTTCTTTGTACAATTCTTTAGTGAGCTAAGGAAAATCTCTTAGCTTAACCGCGTAAATAATTAATTGTTTTACAATGAAAACAATCGAGACATTTGTTTTGGTATTAGTGAACTAAAAATAGCTATATGTGCAATGGCGGAACTAAAACCGCGAGTTCATAATTTGTGTACTAAGTTATTAAAGTGGTTTTTTGACATAAACAAATCATCACTGACTATAGTGTTAATATTTAATATTGTAATGACAAATGTGTGGCTTCTCCAAAGCAACATTCAAGAAAAATTGATTCTTTGGACACAAGATGAATCTCTGAAAAGCAAACTCTATGGAACGGTAATGTAAAATTAACGAAAACGGAAGATTTTAGTAATGTAACGCAATAAAAATATTATAATATACAAAAATGACATATAATATTTTTCATTTAAACATAATTTTTTTTAGTTTTTTTATTTTATTTTTTTTTTAATTAACGGAAACAAAATTTAAACTAAACATTATTTACACATCGAATAAAGGTTGTTTCAGTTTGAGTGTCAATTTTCTCGATTTTTTTGAAAATAAGTTTTTAAATTCCTTTAAAATTGACTTTTTAAAATTTTTTTACCAATGTAATATTTGGTTTAGCTTAAAAGTGTAAAAAAATTGTCATAGCTTCGTTTAAAATCAAGAACGGGACACGAGGGTACTGGACACGAGGGTACTGGACACGAAGGTACTGGGCTTAACAAAACTGCGTTCACCACAACCTCGCAGCAAAACCGATTCATTGTGCAAGGGAGGACACGAGGGTACTGACGAGCAAAAAACATAACTTTCCTGCATAAAGCGGAATAAACTTAATGCATAAAAATAGTTTGTTTTATTTAAAAATCATTAAGTTTGTTTGACTGACTTATAAAAGGTAGGTATATAAAAAAATTAATGAGAAGAAATAAAACAAAAATAATAATTTTATAACATTAAACATTAAAACATTTTTGTGTTATTTGCCTATATTTTCGTGCATTCTTTAAAATAATAACTAGCTCTAAAAATGCCGAAAATTTATGAGACGACTCGAAAGATAATAAACATTAAGGTTGCTTTATGCTTTGATTGTGCTGTCGAAACATTTTTGTGGTTATTTTTCGTGGTGTGTAGAAAAAATGAATTAATAATGCCTTCAGAAAAATAACTGCAAAAATAATTGCAACTAAATTCTGCTATTAAAATATTTTAGTAAAAATATTAAAATATCTTGCAAAAGCATTTTAGTAAAATATTTTCCGAAAAACAATTGCTCGCCTTTTCTAAAAGTAAATAATTTAGTATTTTTTAAAACACACTATTATTAAAATATTATGAAATATTATAAAGTTTAGCTTATTTTTTGGGTTTTGCTTAGGCTTAGGAAAATAAAGTTTACTGTGCAATGGTGGGATTTTGAAGACTCCCAAAGATCCGTTGTTAGATTATTTTACTCAGGAATATACTTAATTGTAATTGCAGAAAATATCATACATGAAAAAAAAACTAACAATTGTATGTTTTTTGGTTTTAAAAGAACATTTTGTTTGTCTTGTTTTAACATGTGTTTAACGTTTCAACATGTGTTTAAGTGAATTCCCTTAAGCTTAATTGGACTAAAAAAGGCAAGAAGATATTTTTTTACATTTCGAATACTTAAATCCATTTTTGCAGAAGTTATTTTTCCAAAGATTTTATCAAAAAAATCAATTATTTTAATCAAGAGTCGATGAAAAGAGTCTAAATAAAAAAAAATTGACAGCAAAAAAACGGTGCAATTCGCTTCGTATTTTCATACGAGTATATATGTTTTAGAAAAAAAACAGTAATTAAATAACTTCTTGGCGTTCTCATTCCACTCATGATTGTTTAATATTAATTCTTAAGTTTTTTGCAAAGGCAGGGTTTCGAAGCTCCAGAGCTTTGGAGTAAGCTTCAAACATTATTATTGTTTTCATTAAAAAGCCATTGTATAAATTGTGTGTAAAATGACCTTTAAAAATTTCGTTCAATTAGTTTTTTTCAAACTATTTACGAAGTTTTTGATTATTAAATTGCATTATATTTAAGCAAGCAAAAATGTTATTTATAATTAAAAACGAACCGACTTATGTAACGTTTAATTGTCTACGCATTCAAATGATTAAAATTTAGTTCGGCTCATTTAGTTTAAAAAATTTACATGTTTGTGACAAACGTATTTTTTCTTAGCTCAGTACAGTACCCTCGTGTCCAGTAATCTCGTGTCCAGTACCCTCCTGTCCTAGAATCTTAAAATTAGAATATTTACATTTTTATAATTATAATTTGCTTAATTTTAATTTAAATTTAATTTTTATTTTGTTTTTAAATTAGTGACAAACTAAATTTTTCGTTTTTTTTTAATTACCTCTCCTTTTTTACTACTTAATAACCATGCAACATTCTAAAAAACCTATGGAAAGATTAAGTATGGTCAAGAAAGGTTTTGGTTGGATTATCCGAATGACCTAGTAAAATTGTATGGGGGACATGACAGAAAGGATTTAGCAATTTTAATGACGTTATGACGTTATGAGAATGAGGTTGTGACGTTTAAAAAAACCGAATTGGATAGCAGATTTTTTCAAATCCCATCTTTTTTCACAAAATATACAGAAAATTAATTAAATTTGGTCGTCAAAAACTGGCATTGAATAATAATTATTAAAATAAGATATTAAATCAATAATATTAAACCATTTTTGCTTAAAAATTACTTTGTTGTTAAATATTCAATAAATTTATTGTTAAATTTTCAGGTCCGCGCTTAAAAGCGCTTACCTCTTACTACTAAGAGTAACATAGTAATTTATTTAGTTTTCGCTTTTTATCGGGCAAATCCTGTACAAAAACCATGATAATTTTGGAAAACTACGTAATGTTACTTTTCGAATTCTGAGTTAAAAAATCCCTAAATTCCATGAAGTTGATATTGTTGTGCGGGTGCTACCACTAAATGTTAGAATCAATAAGTCATCGATGAGAGGATAATAATTTAAACGTGAAGCCCTTCACACTAGTCCTTCCATTCAACTGGCTTCAACTGGTTGATGAGTGAAACTACATTTTTAACTTCATGGAAATTTATGGATTATCTCCTAAAGATGGTCGCGAAATCATTTCGATCAAAAATTGATCGAAACTGTAGTAATGAAATAACAAAAGCTGAATCGAATGCTCCTTGGATCTTTGTAATTACTCCAACCCACCGCAGGATCACCCAAAAAGCTGACTTAACAACTTTATCCCAAACTTTGCAACTGGTTGAAGATAAAAACATACATTGGGTTTTGGTGGAAGATGCCGAAATGATATCACCCCTGTGTGAACGGTTACTTCAGAGGTGAGTTTACTAAAAACTATAAAAGTTCCGAGAAAACAAATTATTAAATTCATTTGGTGTGTGTCTCTGGGAGTGTGCGTGCGTACGTGCGTACGAATAAGAGTGCTTGCGTTTTTTAATTTTTTTTTCGATTAGGGTAACTGACTTAATTTCGGCCATCTTTTTTTATTTTTTTTTTGAATAAGTTTTTCTGGCTTTTTCAATCAAGCCAAAATTTGGCCTAAAAATCAAACAATAGCTATATTTGTTATTCCAGTGCAAAATTTGAATATTTCTGTTACAGTTAAAAATCAGTAAAAGTTTAAACTTTTTTTTTAAGTGGCCGAAGTTAAGGCGCGTGCCATTTATTTCGGCCACCTAAAAAAAACTGGCCGCATAACTATTGCTTAAACGAACAATAAAAATTTCTAAAGGTTGCAAATTTACCCTTAGGTATTGTTCTTGGTATACATATAACTTAATTTTTCCCGTTTGCGAACTTTAATAGTTATTAGCAAGACTTTAAATAATTATGTCAAAACCTTAAAAAACAAGTTTTAATAATTTGTATTTTTTGTTCAATTTATATTTTTGGCTTAAAAAACATCAAAACAAAGTCAAACGAGCAAAAAAAATTCTTTATAAATGCGGTAGTACAATGATATTTAAAAACAGCAAAAACGGCAAGTTCTTTCACCTAAATTTTCAGGTGGCCGAAATTAACGGAATCTTAAAATGCGCAGTATTAGTTAAACGCATTGCAAAATGATTTTGAAGAAAATATCAAAACATGAAAATTAACAACTTTGAGCCTTAAATAGAAGATATTTTAAGGTTATATATTGCTTCGTTCTAAATTTGATGCAGTTTAAACACAAAGCAAAAATTAGGAAAATACAAAAAATTCACTTTTTGTATAAAAATGTTGATAATGTAGAATAACAAAAATAAAAAACTTTTGCAAACACACTTTATTCAAAATTAATCCAGTTACTTTTGTGCTAGTTCTTTTGTGTTTTAAAAATAAGCCAATTTTCTAACACCCTAAATTGGTGGCCGAAATTAAGGCGTGGCCGAAATTAAGTCAGTTACCCTATCTAAAGTTATTTTATATTATTGCATTACAGGTCAGGTTTACCGTACACTCATTTGGCCGTGGAAGGTGATCGTTCGATTCCAGGCAGAGGAATGACTCAAAGAAATTTAGGAATGAACTGGATTAGACGTCGTTTCTTTGGGCGCACCGACTTTAAAGCCGTGGTTTATTTTGCCGACGATGATAACACATATGACATTAGAATTTTTAAACACATCAGGTATAAAAATAAAAAATATAATTAAAGTTTTTCCATTATAATTTTCCAAATATAAAAAATGATAGTTTTTCGAACGCTACGCTATACATATATCCTGATTATTATATACTGACATTAAGTAGATAAAAAAATAGCCTAAAATTATATATTTGAACGTTTTTTGTATGTGCATACTGCATTGCAGTAAAATAAGTACAGTATTTTAATAGAAGCATAAAATCAGGAAAAACATTCTGCGCAAATTGCTAGCGTGGTGCTAAAAACGATAAACGAACGCACTTCTAACATGCATATATTTTTTTGCGTACAGTAACAGTGGTGACTAATATTTAACTTGTTGCTTTTATGTCAAGCTGCTACACTGTCAACTAGTTTTTTGGAGTGTTAAATTATGAATTATTTCGGCTAATAAAAATAGTTGTAAAATATGTCGTTTTATTTTTCAAAAAAAAAAAAAAAAATAAAGGTACCGTGCGGAGTCAAATATTTTGTCTTTGATTTTGATATTTTTTTGTGAAAACCTTACCTTTGTCCCCAATAGCCCACAAAAATTTTTTCAAGAAAATATCTTCAGTGGTTCAGGAATTATGACCCCCGAAAATGGCGTTTTTCGACAATTATGTACATTAAGGATCGCTCAATGGTTATAACAATTTACGTTACAAATTATGCATTTAAAGAAAGCGGCGACTTTCTACTTTAATTTGATACCTTAATCGTCAAGATTGGTGCAGTATTTGTCGAAATATGGCGTTTCTCGTACAAAAAACCCGTTATTTTTTTGTTAAAAACACCAAACGACGGCAGTGATTTTGTGAATTTTTCCCAATCTTTCTTTCCTTAATTTCGTGTTTTTAGCGAAAAAAATCGAGTGTTTTTTGTACGAGAAATGCAATATCTCGACATATACTGCACCAATATTAACGATCAAAGTATCAAATTAAAGTATAAAGTAGCTCCTTTTTTTGAGTGTATAATTTGTAACTTAAATTGTTATAAGCATTGAGCAATCCTTTACGTACAGAATTGTAAAAAAAACGCCATTTTTGGAGGGGCCATACATAACTCCTAAACCACCGGAGATATTTTGTTGAAAAAATTTTTGTGGGCTATTGGGGGAAGTGGTAAGGTTTACACAAAAATTATCAAAATCTAAGACAAAAAGTTTGACTCCGCACCGCACCGCACCTAAACATTCGCTCCTGGACGACTCGCTTTTGCAAAAGTTACCAAAATTTTAATTATATTTAGATAGCAAAGCAAAAACATACATTCTAAACACAATTGAAAAATAATTCAAATAACATATTAATGGCATATCATTAAAAATTGTTTTAAGAATTTTAACTATAGATCCGTGAAAACAGTTGGTGTCTGGCCTGTGGCCTTGGTTGGTGGGGCATGGGTGGAATCTCCTCGAGTGCTGAATGGCCGAGTGATTGATTGGGATGTCCATGCTACGCCTAATCGACTTTTTGCGACAGATATGGCAGGATTTGCTGTGAACTTAAAGCTAATTCTTGAGTAATATTTTAGCAGATAACTTGAATGATTTAGTTTCTTGTAATAATTCAATCAAGTAATGTATAATTTTAAAAGTTATTAAACACGTGCACGTGCACGTGTTTAATCACTCACTCGCTCGATCAATCGCTTGCACAGACACACGCACACCCGCGCACGCACGCGTACGCTCGCACACTCACGCACGCACACACCCACGTACGCACAGATTCACGCGCATGTCTCACTGTTTATATTACATACAACGTGGCTGCGCTCAAATTATTAGCATTCATAACTGTTCTTTTTTTCAATCGTAAAATTAACATGTCGGAAAACAAGTAATATCTTGGATTAAAATTAGTTATTTTATGTCATGATATTTTGATGTTTTTTTCCAAAAAAATTAAATCAATTTTAGAAAACCTGGAGCTGAATTCCACGCAAAATGTCAACGGGGCCTATTCGAACAGTGTTTTCTGTTCCAGTTGGGATTCAACTGGCGCGAACTGGAAACTTTCGCCGTGGACTGGGGAAAGGAAGTAAAAGAAATCCTGGTGTGGCACACATCCACAGTGTCGCCCAAAGTTCGCCATGGATCCAAGCTTGGATTTGAGCTTTAAGTTTTCGGTTTTTTTTTGTATTAAAATGTAAAAATTGCGATGTAATATAACTCTTTTTAGAGTTAAATGTGAATTGGTTTATTAAAAACGCTGCTTAAAATTCAAATAAAAGTTTTGCTTTTACATTGGAAAGATGTTGTTTTTTTTAATCAGCAGATAAAAAGGGTTATTTATTAAACAAGCAGATACTGTACATGAATCAACTATGATTTTGCAGTATTTTAAGTTATTTTGATTTTACCACGATAACATATTGAATTTGTTTACTAAAGTGCTATAAATTCTACTGCTTTGTTTTTATGCGATAAAATTTTTAGCAATTTTTAAACAACGTATTTCAAAACAAAAAAAATTAATATAAAACACAAATAATTTGGCTTCAAGGTTTGATGTGTAGTTTATATGACATCAAAAACCCACACACAAAGAACTACAAAATGTTTTTTTTTTAATTCGAGTCAAACTAAATAGTAGTATATCAGTTCTTCGAATTCAATTTTTCACGCTGGTCGAGTTGCATTGTTCTAAACCGAAATAATTTTACAGTAACGCCGCGCGCCAGCTTGTTTAAAAAAAGACGCCCGCATTTGTCTTATTACGCACCCGCGTTGGCATTCTTTTAGCCATATTCGCGCGCGCCTGCATTTTGAAGTTCTGTTTTTCCGCTGCTCCTCCCACAACCATTCCCACGGAGCAAAACATATATGACGTGATTATGAATTTTTAAAGATAGGACATTTTGAAGGTCCTTAAAATTCTGACATACTGGGCAAAACAATACTAAAAAATCATCCAGTAAACAATACAATAGCAAACAATATTTGAACGTAAGAAAAATAAATTTATATCTGCTGCAAACGCCTTTGACATCTCATTTTCGGAAAAATCAGTGGTTAAATTATTATCTACACGGATTTCTTTAAATACAATTATCTCGGAGCTCCATAACCAACCAAATTTTTTTCTAAAAAATAAACCATCTAAAATCTACTAAAGTCCCAAGCAAGTAAGAATGCTCATAGCCAAATTAAGATATGGATACTGTCAGTCCTCACCTAAACTTTTAAAAATACAAAATATAACCCGAAACAAGTCCTATTTTTGCGATGGAAAATACCACAATGATCCCCCTCTTCCCACCTATTCAATCGACCAAAGTCACATAAGAAATAATTTGCATAAGCATGGTTGTTTTAGCAATAGTACTTTCAGCAATTTTCTAACAAAAGGATTCAGACACTTTGGCAGTTACGCACTTGTCAACCAAACCATATGCAAATTATTTCTTATGTGACTTTGGTCGATTGCCCTTAGCAATAAAACATATGGGTCGGATAACATCAAACTCTTGACATTTGGTTCACAAATTCTACTTACTACTATTGCTCACTTCAAAATGATATAACATTTTTTTAAAAAATTAAGTGTAAAATCAAAATATTTTTAACCTAAGTTAAAATTACTAACCCGTTTCTAAAAAAACGGTATCATAAGACTAAATCGAATAGTGTCTTTTTGATTATTTAACTTATACATGTATCTAGTCCTATAAATGATTAATCTCAAACGACTTGATTTTGTTTTTAAATTGTGTTAATGTAGTTGATAAAACAATTTTTTTTGGTAACCCGTTCTATGTTTTTATTACTCTATTTAGAAAAAATTTTTTTGACACATCAAGCTTATTTAATTTAACTTTAAGTTTTAACCCATTTTAACCGATATCATGCAGTGTAAAATGTTTATATCCACGTAATAACAAAGTTTTGATAACTATTTTTTTACAATCAAAATACTTAAATCCTAACTACTTCTACAAAACATACTAGTACAAAAAATACTATTTATTACGAATAAAAATTTAGAGGTAGAGGGTCCTAATAATACTAGGATGGTTTAGAGAGGGAAAAAAGGAGGGAGGGTTACCAAATAACAAAAATTAAAATTTTCATTGGGTTTTTGAGGACTTTTGTTGTTAAGTTATAAATTTTTTAACAATATAACACTTAATTTTTAACCATAGAAAAATAAAATATGGGTTTCCTTCCGGTTTTAGTAAAAGTTCCGGCTCCCACTAAAGGAGCAAAAAAAAAGAATAATAATAATAATATTATTATCATAATATTTTTTTAATACCCCTTTTTTTAAAAAAGAACGATATGGTGATCTAGTTAAGCTATTAAAATCTCTATATATATTTTAAATCTTTTTATTTTATGTACCTCCCACAAATGCAGGTATGGAAGTGTATGTTCCACCCAAATTGGGGGTAAGAAAAGGACGGCCTATTGAAAGGGGGGAAATTGGGAGAGAAGGGGGGCCTGAATTGCAGGGGCTGCGTTAGAGGAGGGGGTACGAGAATTTTAGGGGGGAAAGCTAGGAGGTTTGGGCGAGGAGGAGGGTTAGGGGGGACTGCTATTCTATCAGTCCTCCAAGCGATGGTTTTCTTTTTCCTCCGCAGCCTTTTTTGCTTGTTTCCTCTTGAACTGGTTGAATCAGAGTCTAAACATTCATATACATGTTTACAATTATGGCTTATCGCATTTTAAATAAAATTTATTATAATTTATATACATCACGTACTAAATAAGTTATTTGAATTAATTATGAATGAATTAATTATCTCATTTGAAAAACGGGAATAAGTGTTCAGTATCAATTTTGGACTGCTATAATAAAGTAACTGAAATAAGCTTACGCTGAAATTAACTTTATATAAAAAATTAAGCTAAAAATAATTAGGACCTCATTTTCTTAGAGGTGCAACTCCTTTTCTCTTTTCGAGAGGTATAATACATTGAATTCATAATAATTCATTATTTCTTTATTCATTCATTTCTCAATTTTAAAAGGGGCGCCTTATCTATGTAAAGATAACACTAATTTCATATAATATATATTTCTTTTTGATTTTTATACCACGGTTTACGTGCTTAACAATAATAATATAAGCCAGGCCTGGACTTATTAATAAATAATTGCACGCTTTTGAGTTGCTAAAATTTGGTAGCAAAAAAAACTTCTTCCAGTTACTAACAATCCTGACGTTGCAAGAATATCCGCAGGGTGGAATCGAACCACCGAAATCAGTACCAACGAAAAACAACTGTACGGTGCTCTTGGAACCCGTGCTGAGCTACTGTCGTACTATCCCTCCAACGTCAGCACTGCTCCCTATGTATTTCACAAATAAAATAACTGTTTTGCTCAGATATGAATTTTAATATTTAGATACATATATCAATATAAATCAACACTTTTCAATAAAAAATATATTAAATAATATTTCAATAAATTATATTTTTTTCAATAATACTTACCAAACTGTTAATCGTCCTTTAATAATAAGCCTTTAAAATTTTCCAAAGGTGAGTCTGTGAATTTCACTGAAAGCTGCAGTTTTAAAAAAATTATTTTCTTACAAAAAAGGTATTCAGTTTTATTTAGCTCATATGAAAATATTATATTATTATATTAAAGTAAAAAAAAATATTATTCTTATTTATTAATATTGAAAAAAATAAAAAATCTATGGATTTACTTAATTTTAATATTATAAAAAAATTTATTTAATTAAATGAGTACTGTAAACATAGTTTTAAACAAATTAATTTTTGTATTGAAAATAATTGAATAATTTAGTGAGCTAAATAAAACTGGAAACATAATAAACAATATACACATTTAATTTCATAATTTCTATTTTATCGCGCTAAATTTAATATTAATTCTAGCTAAACTTAATTTTTTGTTTTTGATTGACATTTAGTATATAGAATGTAAAAAAAATTTAGCACTAATCGGCTGGTGGTAATAAAAATTCGAGATTACTTTAAATCTCTAAGCGGTAATAATCTCACGTTTCAAAATATTTCAACAAAAAAATTCATTTAAAAATCTCAATTTTTTTTAACCGCTCATATATTTATTTATTTTCTATAATAGTTATCATTCGCCGCAATCTTGTGCTTAAAACTCATTTTCATATAATCATGGTATTGTTTTATTTTAAATCAAACCCTTTTTCTTTGTTTAACAACTGAAACTTATGAACTTCATGCAATTTATTAGTATTATAATAGGATTTAATATAGTTTGTTTTTAGTTATTTATTTGGAGAGAGAGAGTTTTTAGATATATATAGTATATATTTCTAACAAGTTCGTTTATGTAAAAGAATGTGCAATTTCTGATTGAATTTTGAAAAAAAATATATAGAAATTAAATCAACATCAATTAAAGCGCTTTTTTAATATAATGTATTTAGAAGAGTCCGATTAAAATAGCTCTAATTTATGTTGACCTTGCTCTTACTTTGTTTTTTTCGGTACCAAAAAAAACTTAATAGGCTTGCCTAATAATATTAAAACGCGTGTACATGTATTATATTAGGAACATATTATTAGGACTATTTAAATAACAATACAATACTGTATTAAAATATTCAGCATAGTAATCATGTTAAATACAACTTAACCAAAAAAAAGTTTTTTTTCAGTAATGATGTTGGTTTAAAGGGGTACAGCAGCTAAGGAGCAACTGAAAACCCCGATAAGATTAATAATTACTATATTATTTTTAATTTAAAATATTTTGTTTTTAAAAGAAAAATACACAATATATTTATTGTGTATTTTGTTGAACAAAATTAATTCTTCTGTTTTTTATATTATTAATCTTTAAAAAAAACAAACATTGTTAATTTTTTTCTCTTTTTTTGGTACAAAACAACAATGGTTTTTGTTACAAATACAAAATATTAACAAATAATAAAAAAACACGCAAAAAATAATAAAAAAAACATTTAAACACAAGAAAGGGATCCGCCTAGGACCTCCATGTAAGATTTTAAATCTTATTTGTTTTGGGTTTACTTTAGAGTTTTATATGTTTGAACAATTAAATAATATATATTTTATTTAAAAAGAAAAATTACTCTAAAATATACTAATGCAAAAATACTGAACTAAAATGGGATAAAAAAGGCGGCTTCCTTTCTTGTGTTTAACCTCAGCGGTAAGGAACGGGTTCCTGGGAGACCACTGAGGTTTGTAAATTCCCAGGGAGTGGCCATAAACTGGGCTGGCGTAAATGCCGCCTCCTTATAAAATTCCTGGGCACACTCTCTCCTTTCAGGGAGAAATCAGTCTTAATTATATCCAAAACTGTACATATCAAACAAAACAGCGTTGCTAATTTTTCATAAGATTTGTTTTTCTAACAGAAAGAAATCGTTGGAATTTGGCTTAAATGCGTAAAGAAACAGGTGGAAAATAGAATATTGTATTGTGACAAAAGACAGCCACATACTTTTGTAGCACAGTTTCGATTTGTCAAAATCACAATCTTGACAGACTGCTTGATTTTTAACAGCTGAAGCTGTTAAGTGTGAAATATTTTGTTTTGCAAAAAGCTAGGAAAAACACTGAAAGTTCCTTTGGCTATAAATTCTCCAAGTGTCACATTGCGCATGTATAACCAAAATATATTTTGAAAACATAAAATTCGCTAATATCTTTTATACTGGCTTTACAAAACAAAACAAAAAATTTCTTCGCTGTTATAGGACATATCGTGCTTTTAATATTTACTACATTTTTCTTTAAACTTATGTCCATAAAATTTTTTTTATAAGTCTACTAGCAGTTTTTACTGACTAACCTTAAGTTTTATTTCTTCAAATTATTTTTCATTGCTGTATTTAGCTTTTGGTTTTTCTTACATATTGTGATTTTTTATCTTCTATTTCAAGAGTAGAAAAATAATTTCAATTACACTATTTTTGATTGCATAACCAGGTAGGAAAACGGATCGGATGTGTGACAAATGAGATCTAAAGCATCCCGAAATTAAACTGGAGTGATGGCAATATCGAATTTGGCAGTCTTGGTTGATAGAAATATGTGGTTGGCAGCCGCTGGACGACTAGGAGCAGTGGTACTGGAATATTTCGCAGTTTCTGACGCGGATGACGTTACAGACAAGGGGATGGGAATGCGAAGTCGACGGGCTCTTCTTGCTTTACTGATTCTGTAGTTATTATGTATGTTGAGTAAACAACCAGGTTTTAACTTTACTTTGCTGATACGACATTTTCCTAAGCTACATTTTTTTAAACTCTAACTAGACCACACAGAATATACACGGCTAGCAGTTTAAAGTTGCGTCGTTTGCCGACTGAGTTAAACATAGCACCTATTGGCGGCACAAATTGTGTGTGCAGTGATAATCAGCTCTTCCTTTTTTCTTAGAAACCGACTCCAAGAATATTTCCTCTTTTTTGTTGATAGTAAGCACACTTGCTTTTCGACTTATTGATCCAGACGAGGTCTTAAAAAACAAAAATAATAACATTTAGGCGTAATAAAAGATGCTAAAATAGTTGCACGCGCATTTTTTAGGTGATTTTGATGCACCCAAAGGGGTTTTAATTTAAAGGTAGCACTTTTACGGGTACTAGCATACATAAAAAATTAACGTGAGATTTTTGGAAACTTTTCACCTATTTTACTCTTAAACGTGGTTTAACTGGCAAAAAGTGGCTTTTGGTTTAGTTTAATCACATCACAGCGATTTTTTTCCAATTGAGTTGTTAACTCAAATTAGAGCTCATGCACTTCAGACGTATCATCCTGCTGAACTTACAACTTTTCTTCCTGTCTCTTATGTGATTCTGATAACTGCTCAAGCATTTTTTTGCACACTAAAACTAACTTCAAAGTCTGGCTCACTATTGCTGATATATGAAATTTTAAAAGACACTTATATATAAAATATTATAAGCAGATAACTAAATAAAATAAATATTTAACCTTTTTAAACTTCAAACAAATATATCTCAACTCCTAATATGTGAATAATAATAACTATCGCAAAAATAATTAGTTACAACAAGAACGTGAAAAAATATACAAAAAATTTATAGCCATATCTGTGTTGATGCCGTGGCGTATAAATGAGAAGGAAAAAAATTATGCCAGTTAAAATTTCCTTCAACCGCTAACCTGGGAACTTTTGGGTAAAACAAATCAGCAAACAAATAGCGCACTTATAAACAAAAGGAGTTTCTTCTGCAAACTGCTGTTAACCTTCAATCAGCTGTGGACATCTTTCGTTTTTCACAAGGCTGTAAAACTTTTTGAATGGTCAGCTGTGGACAGCAGACTTTGGAGGGATGAATTTATGGCTTTATAATTTTTAAGCCAAATGAAATTTATGTTTGTTGTTTATTCCTTCAATTTTTCACAGAATAATTTTTTTTTCTATTTGCCGACAAAAGCTGTAAAAAATACCTTTTTAATTTTCGTTTTTTTTTATATGACACAAACGATTTTATTTTCTTATACTGCTGTACAATTTTTGTTTATTAACTTAATAAAATAGTGTATGTTTACTGTGTGTCCACAATCGCTAATCTCAGATTAATTTTAAGTCGGATTAAATCTTTAGCATACGGCCCCTGGTTATTATACTGCGGTACCTTCCGGGGGTGTCCGGGTGAGCTTACCAACAAACTAAAACTTAACTACTCAATCACACACACCACTGGTGAAGTCGAATGAAACAAATCACTCTGGGGTCACCAAAATGTGGTGTGAAAATGTGTGATGTTAGCTGTTATTTGTTGTTTTAGTTTGTGAGACGATTATTTAAATATAAATAATTTTATTTTCAGACAGAAGATTTAATAAAGCCAAAACCGGAAATAAGATTGTAAATATAACCTTGGTGGAACCAATTACAAAATAAAATAATACTAAATTTTTAAATTTTTTTGCGGTTTTTATGATAACCCTGTGTTACCTGTTTCAACATTTTGTTTTTGATTGGTTACCGCTAACATTATAGAGAACATTGACCCGATTGTGTAAGTGTTGCGTGGGTGGAATTTCTTCAATCTTTGGATCGCGAGTTTCTTGTCTAATTTTAACTTTTTGTGATCAGGGTAATTAGTTATTTGCAGCTGCTAGGTTTTCATACAAATAAATAGAGGTGTGAGTTGTTTATGTTTTTATAAGTATTTTCTGTTTTTACGATTTTTGAGAAATTCCGAATGTATTCAATTTAACGGCCCTCACACAGCTAATAATTTAGCGATAATTTCTTTTTAAAAGAAAGTTTTTCCATAAGTTTTATAAAATCATATGTTTATCTTTCCATATGTCAAAGAATTAGTAGATTTTTCAGCTGCGGAGTTAAGAGTATAAAGAAGTAGGATTTATGGCATTTACTTATTCCTTTGTCACAAAACACTTTAAAACCCTTTCTATATACAAAACTCATAAAAGAGTGAGTCTTATTTCTATACCCCCATCAAAACAATATCCATTGTAAGTCCAACAGGTGTTTTATAGATGAAAACGTTTCTAAACAAAAAAGATGTGTTTGTACCCAGTCCCCAAATAAAAATCGTTAAAGAGGAAAGAGGATTTTCTAATCCCCATCAAAACAATATTCCTTGTCAGAGTTCAACACTTGTTTTACAGATAAAAACGTGTGCAACTGCGAAATGTCTAGGGGGGCTGAAAATAAAATCAAAATTTTCGCAGCCCCGCGGGTTCAAATTTTCTCCACAGAAAGTTTGCCATGTCATCATACAAATTGCACACAGCAAATTTTACTATTGTGATAGTATTGAAAATACCACACAACGAATAAATCAGGAAATGTATTGTGAAGGTATTGTAAATGTGCATCTCGAAAAGAAAGCCCAAAACTGCGCAAACCATAAAAAGTAGACATTATTATTAGTTTGCAATAGAAAATAAAAACAAACGATTTTATTCGTTCACCAAATAAAACTCAAAATCAGAAGAATAAAAAATTTGAAATATTTTATAAATCTTAATTTGTGAATATTTGTTTTATTGTTACACAAAGGTTTTATTTAATTTCTTGTTGTAAAAAGTTACTTTTTTTTATTTAAATAATAAAACTAATTGATATGAGATTAAAAAAGTTTTATTGGTGTATTAAGAAGGTTTATTGGTTTATCAAGAAAAAATAAACGTATCTAAACAAAAGTTGAATAAAGTTTTTCTTTAAGATGTTTGGTCACCACATTTATTGTGGTGACTCCAGACTTCTGAATAAAACAAAGATAGTTCTGGAAAAAAATTAATAAAGAAAAAAAGAAGAAAAAAAGAAAAGAAAAAAAGAATGAACATATTTAAACGTCTAATATTATTTGGTTTATTCAAAATAATATTTTTTTGGAAAATAAATAAATGAATTGATATTTGGCTTAACAAATTGTAAAATTTCAATTGATCAACTAAATTTAATCAAATAACAAAATCCCTGTATTTCAGAACCAAAAGTAATAATCGTTGGTGAAGAAAGCTAAACTCTAAGAATTTAAAAAAATGTTAAACTTTTGAAAAAAAACGTTGATTTGGATGAACGATACCTAAAGAGTATTTGCTGTTATAACTTTCACATTCTGCCTGCTAAAACCAAACATAATGCACATATTGTGCTATGAGTGTGGACAATTATGATGCATTCGACAATGATCAGAGTTTAAATTGTCTAAGCTGTTTCCTGATTGAGGACTTAACATCAGAAACCGAAACAGCTGTAATAATCAAGGATAAGGCAATCCCGGCCGAAAATTTAATGCCAAATGAACCGGAATTCTCGGATTAGGAGGCAAATGAACTGCATGCTTCCTGCCAAATACAAATAAATCGTTAAAAAAGCGATTCTCCAAACTAAAAATGCAACTATTGTGCATTCTTGTTCAAACTAAATAAGACCAAAACGTAACAGCAAAAAAACGAAGCAAAACTTGTCATTTAGAGTTTTGTTGATGAAGCAAACTCTTTTAGGAGCCCAAAAAACGTAATGTGACAATTTTTTTATGTCTGGCTTAAAATGGAAATTCTGACGAGATATGTGAATTTGAGTTTCATGATGAACAAAAAAAATTTTAAGAAAACATTTATCTATTTCATTTATTATGACGTTTTGAGTATCACAGTACTCATTATCAAGTAAGCTAAAACAAAAAATATCAGCAAAATATATACATATAAAAATAAAACACAGAAATATTTATTTCGTGATATTTTTATAAGTATTTCTGTATTTTATCTTTATATGTAACTGACTTAATTTCGGCCACCTTTTTTTATTTTTTTGAATAAGTTTTTTCTGGCTTTTTCAATCAAGCCAAAATTTGGCCTAAAAATCAAACGATAGCTATATTTGCTATTCCAATGCAAAATTTGAATATTTCTGTCACACTTAAAAATCAGCGAAGGTTTAAACTTTTTTTTAAAGTGGCCAAAGTTAAGGCGCGTGCCATTTATTTCGGCCACCTACAAAAAACTGGCCATAACTATTGCTTAAACGAACAATAAAAATTTCTAAAGGTTGCAAATTTACCCTTAGGTAATGTTCTTGGTACATATAACTTAATTTTTCCCGTTTGCGAACTTTAATAGTTATTAGCAAGACTTTAAATAATTATGTCAAAACCTTAAAAAAACAAGTTTTAATAATTTGTATTTTTGTTCAATTTTTATTTTTGGCTTAAAAACGCCAAAACAAAGTCAAACGAGCAAAAAAATTCTTTATAAATACGGTAGTACAATGATATTTAAAAACAGCAAAAAACGGCAGGTTCTTTCACCTAAATTTTCAGGTGGCCGAAATTTACAGAATCTTAAAATGCGCAGTTAGTTAAACGCATTGCAAAATGATTTTGAAGAAAACATCAACACATGAAAATTAACAACTTTGAGCCTTAAATAGAAGATATTTTAAGGTTATATATTGCTTCGTTCTAAATTTTATTCAGTTTAGACAAAAAGCAAAAATTAGGAAAATCACAAAAAATTCACTTTTTGTATAAAAATATTGATAATGTTTAATAACAAAAATACAAAACTTTTGCAAAAACACTTTATTCAACATTAATCCA
The DNA here is from genome assembly GCA_030248175.1 of Microlaimidae sp. YZB2_3. Lineage (NCBI taxonomy): Eukaryota > Metazoa > Nematoda > Chromadorea > Desmodorida > Microlaimidae > Microlaimidae sp. YZB2_3. Next base: position 12,404 of record JASAMX010001477.1, on the reverse strand, counting down.
GTTACTTTTGTGCTAGTTCTTTTGTGTTTTAAAAATAAGCCAATTTTCTAACACCCTAAATTGGTGGCCGAAATTAAGTCAGTTACCCTATATATTCTACTGATATTCTTTCTGTTGTAGCTTACTTGATAATGAGTACTGTGATACTCAAAACGTCGTTATAAATGAAGTGGATAAATGTTTGTGCAAAACGATTAATAACTAGTGGTATCAAAAATTAGTTAAAAATCTCTAGTTTATTTTAAATAGAAAATAAACATCTCGCTGAAGAGGATAAACAACAATTAGAAGGTGTAAGAGACGCCCGAATGGTAACCAGAGATTTGTCAAATTAAATTTGAAAGTTAATAAAGCGTTGAAACAGCAAAGTTCACAAATAGCAAAATTAAAATCAGAAGGAAAATTAAGTAAAAGTTTAATAAATAGCATTGCGCGGCATAGAATTCACAAAAAAAATATTCGGGTTCGTAAAGTGCGAAGAGTGTAAGAGAATTTTTGGAGGATTTTTAGGTTGTAGCTGCAGCGAATGATTAGAATGAGGACGGTCAAAAAGTGTTAATATTAAAATTAGCTTTAGAGGGCGCAGCTAAACAAGTTTCTAGGCGGATTGAGGAAGGTAATAAGACGTATGACAATATAAAAAAGGTACTTTTGGAAAAATTTGAGGCTGAGTTGGAGGAATATTAGTCGACAGCGCTTTGACAGATTTCGGAAATAAGAACAAAAAGCTGAGAAAGTTGCCGATAAAGCATTTTCCTTGGTTTGCTATCAAATGCAAAATATTGATAATAAGCCTAATCCGTCAAATTATAATAGATGTTATTTCAATAATAATTATAGGGGTGGTTTTCGCAAAAATTTCTTTCCAAACAATAATAATTTTAATAACAAAGGTGGTTACAATCTAGGCAAAAATTTTAATTCCAGAGGAGGTTATCATCCTAACAACAATTTCAATAACAAAGGCGGTTACAACTTAAATTCAAATTTTTCGAATTTAAATTTTTCCAATCAGCAACCAAATAATCGAGATAAATTTCGAAGTTTAATTCTGGAAGGGGTTTTTCCAATAATAGAAATGAAGGCGGTGACAAAGCACAAGGAAAATGTTTCGTTTGGGAACAAATCGGTCATTTGCTGCACGATGTCCCCAAAAATTTAATACAATAAACACGGCTGTTATTGAAGAAACACCTCTTAAAACAAACCTCGATGTTGTAGAACAATTAATTAAACAGGTTGGAAATTCGGAGTATTGGAAATTTTGTGATAGCAAAAGATAATGAAAAAAATCAAAATAATAATTACTTTGATCAAAGGATGTATGAGGAAATTCAAAAACAAATAAAGTGTGTGGAAGATGCTTAAATTTTTAAAAGAGTCACAACAAAAACTTTTAGATATGGAAACTGAGTTAACCAATTTAAATTTTGATTATGAGTAATTGGAAACTGAGGATTTAAGAGAAAATTTGGAAGATAATATTGGCAACGAGTTAGACAATTTCGAATTTAGTGATGATGTGGGAACTGAAAATTTTGAAAACGATCTTGATTTTTATTTTATTACTTTAGAAAAAAAATAAATTTTTTAAGAAAAATAATAATGGAGAAACTATTTCAAAAGTTATAAACTTAAATAATGTGTTTTTAGAAATTAAAGATTGTTGAAATACACAAAAGGAGTCAAAACGGTATGAAAAAGTTGAAAGTTTAAGTTTTTCTTTTAATCCAAATCAAAGTTCTAAATTAATTTTTCAATTAAAACAATCAATATTAAATTTTTCTGATACCGAGAGCGAAGATAATAATTTCAGTGATGGTAATTTTTGTCAAGATATCAGATATTTGGACAAACCACTTCTTCCCGATAACTACAGACCGGAACGGAATCGAATTGGAAACAAACAAGGTAAGTTTTTTGTTGTACAATGTTGTATCTCGCGTACTCTGCCCCTAAATATGCTCCGGAGTTCTGGCCATTTAAAATAGAAGGAGCTAAGGAACTTCAGAGCTTTGCCTGTTAAATAGGTGATTTTAAGCTTGTTTAATTTAAAATACAAGTCTTGGTTTCGAGATTAAGTTTAATTTCAAAAGTTTAATTTAAAAGTTTTTAATTTAAGAATTTGCTAATTCAAGAGTTTTTAAAATTTAATTTTAAGATCTAATAATATATAAATTAAGATTTTTTTTAATTTTTTTATTCTTTTCTAGTTTAATACGATAATTCCAGAATCAATATTAAAAAATTATTTTGTAATTTGAATTCTGTTACTTCTTTTAATTATTAAACTGTTCCCAAACAACTACGTTGGATAGGGTGCTGAATTTTATGCAAAAACTTAATTCTTGATGTTAAGCAAATTGCATATTGATTTTGTATATAAATAAAAATTTTGAAAAAAATTCACAACAAATGTGTGAAAAATAAAATATACTCATAAAATATGTAAAAAATTGAAAAAAAGCAACTTAGTACATAATTTTAATATATAAACAGTTATAAAACTTAATAAAACAAATGCAAAAAATTAAAAAATAAAAACAAATTATTTACACAAGATAATGTTTAATGCTATCTTTATTCTTTAAAATTAAGCGTTTAAATTATTGAAAATAAACGAAATGTTATCTTGGATTATTTGGATCTAGTGAAACCTTTGTTTGGCTTATTTTTTCGCACCTGGCAGGCGCTAACGCGGCAATTTTGGATTATCTGTTCGCATTTGAGAACAAATAATCCAAGACGCATTGGATTATTTGGACCTTGAATTATTTGTTCGCACACTCTCTGTCACGATGATGTTTTGGGATGCGATTTTCTTAGACAATTGTGTGCAATGGAAATAATTACTGAAACTACTTAAAGATTTTTAACTTTTGAGAGTAAATCTTGGTCATATAAAGTTTTTGAAAAAGCAAATGATAATCAGTTACTTTCTAATTCAGGTCTTGAGCATCTATCTTCTGAGGAGGAAATTTTAAGATTAAAAATTCATTTGGTTGAAACAGAGATTGAAAAATATGAACAAAACAAAAGGTCCGCGGAAATTTTTAAAGTTATTAAATAGTAATAATATAGAGGAAAATTTATTGTTTGCTCAATTAAAAATAGAATCTTTGACTTGGGATGTTTTAATAGATGGGTGATCTGCGGTTACGGTAATATCCTCTGATATATTAATAAAAGTAGCCGCGATTTTAAAGAACAGTGAAACGAATTATATTTTCACGGCGGCTAACGTTAAGATTCCTATGTTAAGATCAGCCGTTTTGCATTTTGACTTTGGAAATGACCGGCGTAAACATGAAGTATTAATACCAAAAATATATAATATACCAAAAAATGTGCAACTCCTATATAAAAAAGTACAGAAAATGTGGCCTTTATAATGAGCCTCTCCATTTAAATGACACTCTCCACTATAATGGCATAGTAGCCATTTTAATTCTGCGAGTTAAAATGGAGAGGAAGCTATTATAATAGCCATTTATTGACTTAATTTCACTTCATATATACTCACAAGTCTAATACTGTCCGGGCCGCACGAGTTTCTGCGTGTTGGACAGTATTAAACCATCACGGGGAAACTCGTGCGGCCCGGACAGTATTAGACTTGTGAGTATATATGAAGTGAAATTAAGTCAATAAATGGCTTTTATAATAGCTTCCTCTCCATTTTAACTCGCCGAATTAAAATGGCTACTATGCCATTATAGTGGAGAGTGTCATTTAAATGGAGACGCTCATTATAAAGGCCACCTTTTCTGTACTTTTTTTATATAGGAGTTGCACATTTTTCGGTATATTATATAATTTTATTAATACTTCCTAAGACATTTTGCAAATATCATTGTATTGTGGGTTTTGATTTATTGCCTACATTTTCCAATATATGGATTGACCTTGAAAATAATTCTATTTTTGCACCTAAATTGACTACCGAAATTTAAAAAAAAATCGTTAAAATTAGTCGATCAAAATTCTTTTCAAACAAACAATATTTCTTCATTTCCTTTAAATCAAAATTTCGTTTTCACATTTGCCTCTAAAAGTTCCTGTGATCCAAGCAATAACAATGAAATCAAGCCTACCTCTGTTCCCTCAGTATTGTCTGGTAATTCAAACAAAACAAATGATGACAAAAATAATACATACATATCAAGCCGTTAATATGATTCGATTAACTTTAAACACTATACCTGGTTTAAAAGCTTCCGAATTTGAAATAACTATGGAAAATTTGTTTATTACTGCATTGCTAGATACACCTTATACTTTGTCACTAATTCTGGAAAGAGTTGCTAAATTATTGAACGTACCATTTATTTCTGATACAATTACACCATATTGTATAACAATGGGAGGTCAACTATAAACAAATCTTTAATCGATATGAATATTAAAAACTTTTGAGTTACACATTGTGTATTTACGTGATAGCTGATAATTTTATGCCGTGAGATTGTCTTTTGGGACGGATTTACTAAGAAAATTACCTACTGTATCATTAGATTTTAAATCAGGGAATCTTGCTTTTGCAAACGAAACGCCACATATTTAAGCGGTTGAAATTTTTTATTTAGATTATTTTCTTTAATAAATGACGAGGATCCTACAATACTAAAAATGTCGGGAGTATTTATTAAGTGTAAAACAAGGGACCCCAGGTGTTTAAAGGAAGCAAATGCTATATTATGCGAACCTCTACCGAAATTGTAGGAGAATTTTAACCTTCATAGTCCAAGAATTATACATGGTGTTGAAAATCATATTTTTATGTTTTTGCAAAACACTAACAATTTCTAGATAATTCCTGTCGATATTTTAATAGTATACACAGAACAACAAGTTTTTTCAAACAATGTGTTACATTCAGTTGTAAATAATGTTCAAAATACCAAAATGAAATCTGCTAAAGAAATGTTTGATTTAAAAAATTCCAATCCAAATAATAAGCAAAAAGAAAAATTATGGATCGTTTTGCAATCTTTTACTGACTGTTCTTTGCACCATGAATTTGATATCGGCTATTGTAATGTTTTGAAAATGACCATTGACACTGGAAATAACCCGCCCATAAAACAAAGACCATACAGAGTCCCAGAATCTCTGAGAGCGCTTATTTTAGAAAATTCAGATAAAATGGTACAATCAGGTGTATTGAAAATCTAATTGCCCGTGGAGTTCTCCCGTAGTTTTAGTTAAAAAGAGAAGCGGTGAAATCAGATTTTGTTGTGACTACCGTAAACTAAATGCAATTACTATGAAAGACGCATACCCTATTTCGTGAACAGAGGAGCTTTTTGATGCTTTGGGTTTGGCAAAATATTTTTCTGTATTAGATATAAAATCAGGGTTTTGGCAGATTGCGCTTAGTCAGGAAGATCAGAAAAGACCGCCTTTGTGTGTTTCACTTTGATTTATGAATGGACACGTGTTTGTTTTGGTTTGGCAAACTCTTCCAATTTTTTTCAGCGCGTAACGGAAATCATATTAACGGGATTAAATTGGATTATTTGCCTTTGTTACATTGATGATATTATAATTTTTCTCCACTTTATTTGAAAAGCTTTTATTTGACATTTCAAACGTTTAAATTGTTTTCGAGAACATAATTTAAAATTAAAGCCTTCAAAGTGTGACATTACTACGCCCTCCGTAAATTTTTTGGGTCATTCCGTTGGTGTAGAAAGGTTGAAACCCAATCCAGATAAGATACAATCTTCAAAGAATTTTTCTATTCCTAAAGACGTTTCACAAGTCAAGGGTTGGCTGGGGTTAACGGGATACTATCGTAGGTTTATTCCAGGTTATGCTAATATTGCTAACCCATCGCAAACTCTTTTAAAAAAAGATAAAATGTTCAAATGGACAGAATAATGTCAAAAATTTTTTGAAGAATTAAAATAAAAACTAATTGAAGCTCCTGTTTTAAGATTTCCTGTATTTAACAGTCCACCTTTTATTTTAACTACCGATGCAAGTGGGGTAGGTTCGGGTGAAATTTTAAACCAAAACGATGAAAAGAATATCCTATAGCTTATGTTAGCAGAGCTTTACAAGAACATAAAAGAGATTATAGCACCATTGAACGAGAAAGTTTATGTATATTATTTGGAGTCCAACAGTTTTGTTACTATCTATTAGGCAGAAAATTTATTATTGTGTCTAATCATTTACCATTAAAATTTCTTGTTAAATGTCATTCCGAGCACGTTTCTCCAGATTGCAACGTTGGGGCCTTAAATAAGAAGAATATACCTTTGATATTCAACAAAAATCGGGAAAAAAATGGGTTATGCGGATGCTCTTTCTAGAATGTTTCCCATAAATACCATTTCTGACAATGATTTTAAGCAGGATTCTTGGAAGGTTCCGCCCACTTTATTAGAAAGACAAAAGCCTGAATTAAATAAATTTATTCCATATTTAAATTAAATAAATTTATTCCATATTTAGACATGGGTGATTTACCCAATGATCCTACTGATGCTTTTTATATTATTTACACAAGCCAATTTTACGATTTAGATGAACAAGGGTTACTGAATTTTGTTCAAGATACTAAAAAAGATCACAAAAACAGACACTTTTAGCTGTTGTCCCTGCTGCATTAAGACACGAATTAATAGAAGCTTTTAATGATGATATGTTAGGGGGTCACTTGGGATTATGTAAAATACTTTCTAAATTAAAACGATTTTATTATTGGCGGGGAATGTAGAGGTATGTTAAAATTTGGTGCGAAAGTTGCATGAATTGTGCTCGAAAAAATGACTCTTCAAAGCATGAGAAAAGACCTTTAGTTCCTTTAACACCACCTTTTTAACGAAATGGAAAGAGTTGGGGTTGAATGTCTGGGACCACTCCCTTTAACTGAAAAAGGTGAAAATACATTTTAGTTTTTTTCTGACTATTTAACCCGATTCCCTGAAGCTTTTGCAGTCGAGAATATTAAAGCTAACTCAATAGCTAAACTCTTAGTTTAGGAAAGTTTTTGCCGTTATGGATGTTGTGAAACTTTACTTTCCGATCAAGGCATAAATTTTTTTGTTGGGAAAATGTTTGATACTCGAGAAGTCCAAACAAGTCCTTATCCCGCACAAACGGACGTGTTAGTTGAAAGACTTAGCGTTAGCTATTAGCGGACGGATTAGAAACAAAACATTAGCACAAATGATCAGTAAAATTGTGTCACATAATCAAAATGACTGGAGTTTTTTTTATATTTTTTATTTATTAATGGCTTATCGTGCTTCGACACAAGAAACTACAGGTCAAACCCATTTTATTTAATGTTTGGCAGAGACCCTAATCTTACAGTTGATATTACATTACTTCCTAAACGCAAAGGTTATCGAGAAATCGACGATTATAGGGCTGATATTATTGAAGCTTTGCAGTTAGCTTGGCAAACAGCCCGGGAAAATAACTTAGTTTCAGAGTCAAGGCAAAAAGACCAATATGATAAAACAGTTAAAATTACAGATTTCAATTAGGGAATAGAGTTTGGTTACACGTACCGGCAGTAAAACAGGGAAATATTAGTAAATTTACTTGTAAATATCATGATCCTTATCGTATTGTTGACATCAATCCACCAAAGATTAGTATCAAATCGGTTGATCATTCACGAAGTAGTAGCAAAATAGTGCACGCAAATAGATTAAAATTATGCCAATCTGCGCATGTTCAAAATCCAGGTTTACCCAACCCACCTTCAAAGATAACAGACGAAAAAAAATAGTCGATATCAGTGACAAAATAGAAAATGTAAATTTGCATTTACATTTTCTATTTTGTCACTGATATTTTGTCACTCACCCAAATAAACGGAAGTCCGAGATTTCGCCATTATACCACTATAATCTTAGACCTCGAAAATAAAAAATACTTAAAATTTTAGAGTATGTTTTTTTAGGCAATCCAATTCAGCTCCCGTTTCGAATCTGTTTCTTAAATTTGCATTGTGGCATTAATTATTTTTGGAATCCTAATTTTTGAGTCAATATTCGGTTTTTGACAAACTTTGGTTCCTGATATTTTGGTATCTTTTTAACAAACTGTAATGTTTCCAACAAACAACTCATTCATTTCCGGAAAACTTTTTGTGACAATTTTTAAAAAAATTTTTTGGACACTTTTTTGGCAAACTGGACTTCCTTGACATTTTTTGACAATCTATTCAACAAGAAACTGTTTTTTTTTTAATTTTATTTATTCATTTTGTTAGTAATTTATTAGAGTTTCAGTATCTATAGACTAGTTCGGAATAAGCGTCTTTTACTGTACGAGAGAGGGTACAAAAAGAAAAAAATAAAATTTAAAAAAATCTTAGCTTTCTTAGTTTCTTAAGTTTAAAGCTATACTTCATAAAAATTACTACACGATGATATGTTTCACTACGTTGAAGTGCTGTAATATATCAGTTTGTGCTAAATAAATTTTTGTTTTTTAATTAATCGTCACAATAGTTTAAAATCATTACTAAAATAGTATTATCCTGAAGAGTGATTTTGATTTAGTAAAAATAAAGATGAAATTTGTGCTTTTAAACTAATTTTAAACCTACATAGTTTTTTTAATGTTTTGCTTGTAAAACTATTCAAAACTTAAAAATTAATTTTAAAAAGTCCATTTCAAACTTTTAAATTAAGCATTTTTTGTAATTGAAACATTATAAACTGGAAACTAAGCGCGCCAGCAGCGCCGTACCTACGAAGCGGCGAAAAACTAAAAATCCCCAAAAACTGCTATTGCTTTTGCAATATTTAAAAAGTATTTAAGAAATTTTGAAGAGAAGGGGTCGAGATTTTAAACCAATAAATAGAAATATTTTAAACCGTAAAATGTACTAGTCGCTCGCTGTTTCTTAATTTTCCCTCTACATATGATTGGCGCTAGTAGTTATTGTACCCTCTTCCTAACACTAAAAAACCCTTATTCCGAACTAGTCTATATATTAGCATTTGCTTGAAGGCAAAACTAACAATAAAACTAAAAACTTAAAACACTCCAAAAAACAGAAAACTATATAAAAAACAAATTTAAACATAATTTTTTATTTGTTTGTTTTGTTGTTTATTTTTCGTGTTGGTTTCCATAGCTACATGCTGTCTGTTTACCATTCTACTCATATTAAACATAATTTTTGTGTTGTGTTGTGTTGCAGCTATACGATGTTCTTTATAAACTTCATCTCAACTTATTCCTATAAATCTTTTTGTGCATTTATTATTATTATTATTTCTTTACTTTTATAATGAAGGTATGTGTACAACTTACAGCTTTAGCGGAGGTAACATCTGTAGGAGTTCAATATGTTGTTGTTACTTTTTATCAGTATGAACCTCAAATATTGGTGAATAATCAATCGTTTCTTAGTTCTTGATCGGTCCAAGTTCCTAATAGCAACAATAATGATGCGATATTTGGCCCTCAAGCAAAAACACGACTAAATCGGTGTTTTGTTGAAGGAGAGGAATTTTTTGCAAAAGACATCCGCCTTTTTTGAACTAGAAATTGGGAAATTCTCACAGCGGATGTTTGTACTGAATTTCAAAAAACCGACAGTGGAATGGCAATATTAGTTGTTCCAAGCCTGAAACTATCTCAACAAGCCCCAGAAGAAAAGAAACGAGGCTTTACTTATGCTAATGTCTTGGACGACGACTCAAAAAAAGCGATAGTAATCCAAGTTAATACCACACCTCTGGCCAATCCTGCAACTTACGCAAGTTTTGAAACAGGTAATTTTCTATCACTAAAAGCAAAAAAAATAGGTGCAATATGAAAGGCTCACTTCGTCAAAGTTCGGACATGGGAGAAGTGCTTAACATGGCTTTTCTTATCAAGAAAAATTTATTGCTTAAATTTGTTTTCTTGGTTTCTTCAAAATTTCATAACTTTTCTTGATTTGAATTGGAAAAAATAATATTTTAACAATATAATGGTCATTTAATTGAAGTACAATCAAATAATAGCTATTTTCCTTATATAATAAAGCCGTTTCTTTTCAAATAAATTGGTTTATATTATTTTCTTTCTTATTCCTAAATAATCATTTATTTTGATTAACCATCACAAATATATTAAAACTAAAAAAAATTGTTATAAAACTTTTAGGACCTTTTTCATAAACGAATAACTTAGCTGGTAGTTAACATGCCGTTAGTGAACTGGACCTGGTGGCTGGACAGTCGTTGATAAGATTCCAGTCATCCAGGAACGCAAGAGCACCTACCGGTCCAATAGGAGCATCACTTTAAAGATTCTATAACAACAGTCTGCAATGCTGTTATTTGTAGTTATGAATCTGACTGATAACCAATTATTTATGCCAGTAATTACACGATTAAATATGTATAAGCCAATAATTACATATAACCACAATTATTCAGATTACTTTACACAGCAACTGACTTATATTGGAAAGCTCGTGATAAATTAAAACATAAACATACGGCTGTTTTTAAACAAGCCGTGAGCTTACCATTACACCTCTTCCCTTAAAGCGAAGTGTTCTCATGGGCAATTTAGCTATGCTGAACATCTTCCCTTTTTTCATTGAACGCAAAAAAACTAAGTTTGTTTGTTTACAGATATACACATATAAGTGTTATATACGTTTTATGTAAATTAAAAATCATTTTTGTAAAAAAAAAGATCACACTTGATGTTGTTAAAAACACAATTGTATGAAGCAAAATTATTTAAATAAAGACGACTAAAAAAACTAGTTTATTTACAAAATTCATAAGAAAATTAAAATACGTTACAAAAATATTGAGCAGAACATTAAAATTGAAGATAGAATATAAGAAAGCAACTAAATATATATAAATATTCATTATATATATATAAAATGTAATACACTTTTTTTTTTCTAAACACCGCATCAATAAAAAAATAAAATTTATAAGGAAAGCTTAATACTGGGAATATGCTTTATGATTGAACAACCAGAAAAAATAAAACAAGAACAAGAATTTAAGGCCAAAAATACAACAAAATAATAAAGCACAACGAAAAAGCACATAAAACATCATAGGGACAAAAACAATGTATATTTTATATTTACACAACAAAATAAACAAAGCAAACGGTCCGAAGACATTAATTATATTAACCCGTTTTATTTTGATAGTAGACAATGTTACAAAACCTATGTATATGTATGTAAAACCTAAACCTAAACCTATGTATATATTTAATCAAAAAAATTAAAACAAAATCCTTATTAATTTTAGATATTTTTGATATAAATTGGATATAAATTTACAGTAAGTTTTTTAAAAAAAAATTATTTTACTTATATATATGCACAGTGGATTTTCAAAAAAAAAAAATATATATATATATATATTGATGTTTGTTTTTTAAGCATACCAGCTAAACTCTTTTTTAGAAGTAAAATTTTGATATAATTAATGATTTATAGTTCATTAATGAGGAGAAAAAATATAACACAAAAAAGAGTAAATATTGGTGCTGTAGCACAGAAAGACAAACATCTGAACAACTAAACTTTCACTAATCGACATGTTAGACATATTCGCAAGCTCAGACGAAGGGGAAGGAGGTTGGGAAGGGGGTTGGGAAGGAAATGTGAGAGCCGCCGCTGGGGATGGGGATACCTCCATGAATACTGAGTTGTCAGGAAATTTGCAGGCAGCAGCTTGTGGGAAAGGACGGCTAGGAGTCTGGGAGGTGGTTTGGTAGGAACGACAGCAAGAGTGGAGTGCTGTGAAAGACAAGCGAGATCACCCAAAGGTGAATACCAATTTGAAGGTGGCACTGATTGAAGGCTTTCCAAAATCGACAAAAATTTAGGAACCATAATCCCGTCATCACAATAATGCGATATTACAAAACGCCAAAATAGATGCTCACTTAAAGTGGAAGGATTTTCCAGAATTATCATCTCCTCACGCCTTCACGTAAAAGCGGTGTTAGTTCCAGGACAATCCCCAATGAAACCAATTTGAGGACCTGAATAAACACAGGTTAAAATTGTTAAGTTGTCTTCTCGACCCTTGTAGTGGTCGATGTTACAGCACAATATACCGTGCTGTTGCACTATGGAAGTTCTTCAAGCAGTGATAGTTGGGAACGATAAAAGGTTAGGACCGCGATGTCTTCCACTGACACATGGTAAGTTTCTATAAGAAGTCGAAATAATTAAGCGACGTTAGCCACCTCCTATCGATTGCTCTAGGACGTCTTAACCTCACGATCAGGGCTGTCCATCCAAGGCCATTTTGTCAATTGCCACATGAGTGAATGACAGAAAATCGAGTCGCGGGTCCCTTGATTGGGTGCAAGAGGTGACAATAACGTTCGGTTTTATGTTTTCCACCCATACATTTTAAATTCATGAAATACAGTTGTAGGTGGAATAT
>JASAMX010001476.1:0-33976 GCA_030248175.1 Microlaimidae sp. YZB2_3 | reverse complement strand
CACACAATAAAGGAATAGTGAATAGCCCACAAAAAATTCCGATTATACATTAATAAAAAACGTGAAAAGTGAAAAGGAGAAAACAAAAACCAAAAAAACTTTGAGAGGAAAGGGAAAACCATAAATTGCTAAACAAATATGGGATTAACTAACTAAATTTCTGAATAAAATTGTGCGAGAAAAATCGCAACATGTCTAACGATCGCGACTTTCTGTGCATATACCACTGATTTCTTGCGCAGAGATTTTTCTTGCTCTCAATGCTCTTTTTTTTGTATCAAATTTACTTACAAAAGAAATCACAATATGAGCTCGAAACACTGTGTGTAAAAATCGGTGCGCCCTAGAAATAACCGAAATTGGCGGGCTTCTAGTATTAAAGTCGTACAAGTACAAATTTTCAGCAAAATTTTGTTTAAAAATTAGGTGTTTACCAATTTTGGTTTATATATTCTTACTTTTATTAAAATAGATATAGTCGCTTAATAGTCGCAAGATATATTTGCTTATTTTTTTTTTTGGTTCCAATTGAAAACAATATGGTTTTTAATATTTTTTTCGTTTACTTTTGTCTTTTTTGTCGTGCGTAGGGCAATTTATTTTATTGACCGTGCGTCCGCCAACAAATAAGTCTGGTTCATTAATTTATTGCCAATTTTTTACATAGTTAACAAACTAAAAAATACTATTTATTTTTAATCAAAACTACTGACTTTATATACAAATTTTTAATAAAGTTTAACAAACAAAAACCATATCTGGTTGAGTGTGGAACAAACAAAAACAGTTACAAAAATAATTATAATAACATAAATTAAGTTTTTTTTTTGTAAATAAAACAATATTCAATTGTGTATCTCTATAAAGGAAACGTTAAACTGTTGATTTAAGTTGGTTGCAAATACTACCGTATACTGGTGACTCTATCAAAATTATAAATTTAAAATCTATAACATTGTCAATATTAAACTTTTAAGGTTTTTTGAGACCAGGATCAGGTCCCAAATCAATGGGAGGACGGTCTTCAAACTTTGTTGGTGGCCCTTCATGATGCCGGCCCTCCCGGGGTCGGAACGAACCCCCATGACCCCTAGGCCCCTCACCACTTGGCTCCCAATCTCCTCGTCCGTCATGTCGTCCCCCACCATGGGGTCCAAACCCACTGCGACCACCTGGCCCTTCCTCACTCCCACCATGCGGTCCATGTCCACGACCTCCATGGGGACCAAAACCACCATGACCACCGTGATGAGGTTCAAAACCACCACCATGAGGACCAAATCTTCCCCTACCTCCACCCCCATGGGGGCCAAATCCTCCCCTACCTCCACCACCATGGGGTCCAAATCCTCCGCCACCTCCTCTACCATGAGGTCCAAATCCTCCGTGACCACCGGCATGAGGGCCAAATCCTCCCCGACTTCCACCACCATGGGGTCCAAATCCGCCACCTCCTCTACCATGAGGGCCAAATCCTCCCCGACGGCCGCCGTGAGGTGGGGGAAGGTGATGTGGAGGAGGTGGTGGTGGGCATCCTCTATGACCTCTACCCCCATGATGAGGGAATGGAGGGGGATAACGACCACCGTGGGGTCCTCTACCACCGCCGTGGGGACCAAATGAACCCCCTCTGTGATGAGATCCACGACCTCCGTGAGGGCCCCATCTTCCCAGTCTTTCGTCGTTATCTTCATCATTAGTATTGAAATCCCCTTGGATTAGAACTTCAAAGGTGCCACTGCTTTTTTGTTTCTTGCAAGGGTTGATAATTGGTCCACTTTGGAACAGGCGTTTCAGTTTCTGGTAAGCCTAAATAAGACGAAAATGTTAATATAATTACAAGTTGTAATTTGCATGGAAGTTAAAATTATATTACAAAACTTTAAGTTTCAAAATGTGCTTTTTAGACAACATTACTTTATGGATTTCAAGATTTTAGGAATAATAATTTAAAAATGGTGCGTCATGGAAAAAATAAAAAAATTGTTTCATGCTGGTCAAAAAAAAAACTCTAAAAAAACCTATAATTAGCGATAGTTTTTTAGTGTTTCTCTCAGCGAATCACAAAAGGAGAAGAGCAGATGGTATTGTTGACAAATTTAATCAAAGTACGCATCGGAGTCTTTGATGTGTTTTCTAATCTGATCAATCATACTAATCTGGCATTCACTTGAAGTCCTATTTTTTTGTATTGTGACGGCCATGTCAGTGTTCTGATAAAACTTTTTTTCTTTCTTTCTTTTAAATAAAAAATAAAGAAATAAAATAATCTAAAAACACCATTGTATTGCTATTAAAACCAAACAATAGGATATCTGGGGTTTAAAAACTAGTCTAATATTGCACGAAACTGTTTTCAAGTACCAAAAAGATTACTTAATTGCGAAATTTCTCGGTAATTAATATTTTTTTTTAATAAAATTTTTTTTAATTTAATTTTCAGCTAATCGTAAAAAAATGTATACCTAAATGTTTAATTTATTTCAGTAGTGAGTTTTAATTTTTTTTTAAAACTCAGGACTACGTTTAATAAAGCATTGTACAAATTGTGAACGCCATTAAATTAAAATTCTGATTTTGTGATCATAAAAAAACATTTAAACTCGTTAATTTATCATAAAAAATTAATGAACAACCATACAGTTGATCATTATTTCCCTAATCAGCCTAACCAAAGCCTTAAAATCAAGCTAATTAAGCATTATCATAATATTTTTATTAGTAGTGTCAAGAATGCAAAAGAGTAGAAAATGTACGACAGTGTGTTAAACAGTTGTTCAAATTTTTAGAATTTTATTCCAGCACAGTGTAGATTTTTTATCAATTAGAAATAAAAATTTGCGATTGCAAAACTCCTAGATGAAATTTTTCAACATACTACACTGTCAAATATTTCAAATTAGTAAATATGTTCCTAGTTTTAACATATAAAATCATTTATACGTCCGATGCAACAAAAATATTTGACAACATTACGTGGAAAAAAACTACTCTGAGTATTTTACGTTCACAGTTTTTTTGTAGTTTGAAATTTGCAAAGTAAATAATTGAAAACGCAAAATGCATACAGCAAATTTTTCGACATAATGCTGTTGAAAAATTAAAATTATTTGAAATATTTGATTTTTTAACATGTAAAATAAATTATACGTTGGATTCAACAAAAAAAACATTGAATATTTTGACAACATTACGTGACAAAAAACGTCATCAAAGAGTTTTACGTTTGCAGTTTGTTTTTTGGTAATTCGCGGTTATCATGTAGAATAATCTACAGTATTACGTGAAAAAATTATAATGTAGATCATTCCACAAATCGTAGATTATTCCACAGGTCGTAGTAGATTTTTTTACACGATAAGATCTACACCGTGGAATAATCTACCTATAATTTGAACAACTGTTTAACACACAGTCGGACATTCTCTACTCTTACGCATTCTTGTTAGTGTTATAGAGAAAACCATATGCTGTTTGTAATCGTCTAGATGTCTTAGTTACCGTATACGCGTCATTATAATTTACCCTTACCACCAATCCAGGATGTCCTTCTCTCTTTGCGTTGTATTCCTCAAATTGTTCCCAAGCAGTGTCCTCGTCATCTTCATCATCATCATACAAATCTTGATTTTCTGTGGAGTTTTTCACGCAACTTCTGAAGTCCTCGGAAACTTTTTTCCAGTCGTCTTTAGTCTTTTTCTCCGAAATCTGCTCGAAGCAGCGGGCCATGTACCACTTTTGATCCCAAAAGTCTGCTTGACAATCTTCAGAAAGCCTATAATATTTAAAAACTTGTATAAACAAATATTGCGAGTTAAATAAACCTTTTATAAACCGCGTAAAAAGTAAAATTTTTGTAAATTTTTGTTTTTATTTAGGTTTTATATTCAAATTCAGTATTTTATTTAAATTTACTTTACTACATAGCATAAGGTTTCATTACAAAATTACACTGGCCTTTACAAAATTATTTTGGGAAAGATTTGTAGTTTTTTTAAATTAAGACACTCACATTCTAATAAAAAAAATCTAAAACATTGAATATAAATTATTTGAATTCTTTTAAATATTATGATGATAATTAATAATATTGTATTTATTATTATAAATATTTTTAATATTATTGTGTTGCTGGTATCAAAAGTTTATTAAAAAACTTTAATCATTAATTTCTAAAGCTTGTAGTCGATGTTATAAAAATTCTAAAATCTACACCTGAGTACACTCTTAAAGGCGTGGTACCGAGTTAAGCTTTTTGTCATTGATTTTGATGTTTTTTGTAAAAACATTATCCCTGCTTCAATAGGCCACAAAATTTTTTTTTCAAATTATCTTAATGGGTTTAGGAGATATGACCCCCCAAAAATCGTGTTTTTCGAAATTCTGTATCTGAAAGATTTTTCAATGAGTATAAAATTTTAAGTTATAAGAGTTTTACTGAAAGAAAACTACTTTCTACTTTAATTTGATACATTGAGTGTTAAGATTGCTGCAGTATTTGTCGGGATATTGGGTTTCCCGTACAAAAACCCTCATTTTTTTGGGTAAAAACACCAAACAACGAAAATGATTTGATTAAGTTTGCACAACATTTTGGCCTATACTTCCTATTTTTAGCGAAAACGTATGGGAAAAAACGTTTTTTTTTGTATAGGAAACGCAATCTCCAGAAATACTGCTCCAATCTTAACAATCAAGGTATCAATTTAAAGAAGAAAATAACCGCTTTTTTAAGTAGAACTTTTATAGCTTAAAATTTTAAACTCAATGGGAAATTTTTCAAGCACAGAATTTCGAAAAAAACGCGATTTTTGGGGTCATACCTCCTGAACTCCCAAAGATATTTTAATGAAAAAAATTTTGTGCGCTATTGGGAGCAAGGGTTATGTTTTTTACAAGAAAATCATCAAAATCGAAGACAAAAAGTTTGACTCGGTAGCGCACCTATGTATAAAGCAAAGCAAAATCTTGTCTTTGTTGTTATTTTAAAATTCAAGTTCTCATTTTGAAGCTCTAACATTGTTTGACGGTACTAAGTTCGCTATTTGCGACTTCAATGACCCAGTTTCAAATTATTAAAGAAATATATAAGGAATCTGACCAAAAAGTAAAACCAAATCGACCCTATTCTTCGTCTACATAAGATGGACATGATATTCATAATGTTTTTAGAAATGTTAACGTACTTGCTAAAGCACGCGTCTCTTTTTTCGCAAAATTTTGTTTGTTGTTCCGCTTTTTTCAGGAAAATACTCATCAGAACTGGAGGTTTGTTGCAACGTTTTGCAGACATTTCTTCTGAAAGAGTGTTTAAACATTGAGACACCGATTCTCGACTGCTCTCGGGACAAGTTTCTATGTTGTAAACTTCGGAAGAAACTCTTTCCAAGCTAAAAATTCGTTTTTTTAATTAAAATACCAGACATAATTAATTGATTAATTAAAGGCTTAATTGGGGCAATATACCCCCGCCCCAATTAAGCTCATAATTTTCTGGTTCTAATTCGAACAAGAGTACATTTACTAATATAGCGCAATTTATTTTGGCAATAAATGTTTCTTCTGAATATATTACGTATTTTTTCGCTTCTATTATTTGTTTAGGGCGTGCATAAACATTTGTATAAATTTTGACAAATGTTGGTTGCCTCTTTTATTATCTTTTAGCATTTCTACAATTTTATTTTAAAACACAAGTGATGAATTTTCGAATCAACCTGTAATGGAATGAAATTGGTAAATAACGAGCAAAAACACTTCAATTTCAAAACAATCAATCAAAAACTTACTGCCCAGAGATATGCGTCAACATTTTTAGTTTAGAATGTAAGTAATGATGAGGAGATCCATGATGGAGACCAGAAAATCGTTTAGAACGGGGTGGTGGAGGCTTAGGTCCATACTTAATTCTTCTGGCAACATTCCACAAGTGACTAAAAAAAAGCTATATCCAGTATCAAAAACCACGTTTACAGCACTCTTATTACAGAACGTATAATGAGGGTTTTTGTTGTTTTTTATGTTTTACAAATTGTAATTTTTAGTAGTACTCGACAGATATAAATAATACGTGAAAAATAAGAACAAATAAAAAAAAATTTAAAAACAAATCAGTGTGGGGTTTTATTTTTCTGATACAAGCATTTTCTATAGAGCACTTACTGTATTTTTGTAAAGTTCCATTCATCAATAGAAAATTTAACTTTTTTTTCTGCCGTGTAAATACGTTAAATGAACTGTGATAAAAGATTGTAAAAAATTTTACAATTATCAACAATATATAACAAAAAAGAATGTATGGCTGTACACTAAATTTCTCAACAAAATTTTTCTAGAAAATTCGCATATGCGCAAAGTGTTTTTTTGTGCAAAAATAATTGCAGTTTGAAAAAAGCAGCAATAATTCAGCAGCAGTAGTTAGTGCAAAATAAATCGCAATTTGCAAAAAAACTAGCACTGAGCGCGGAATCTCTGCGCGGAAACATTAGCAGAAAATGGCGGATTTTCGTGAGAAAACAAAAAATTATATGTGCGACTTTTCTAGTAAACTTTTGGGCAAAAATTTTGGGTTAAAAATTTCAAACGTTCTTTTTTGTTATATATTCTTGCAATATTAGTAATGGTTTTTTAAAAGTTCAACTGTCACTCAAGGTACTTTCGAGCTTAAAATGGAAGCTTACAATAGTTCTTCTCCGTGTGGCCCTTCTCCAAATGGATCAAAAGGAATGCTGCTATTTTCTGGTGGAGGAACCGGAAATTCCCATCCTGGAATTTTCTTTTGAATGCAAGTTTCCAGATCTTGTTTCAAATTCTAAAATAAAGTGTATTATCATTATAAATCAGTATATTTATTTAATTTAGCATATTTTTCTGATTTTTTTCTTTTCATTAACATAGGTATTGAACTTGGTTCCTTTTATCTTCGTCACTCATATCACACATTAGTGTTCAGATTTTTTGATACACATGGCTTTCGTTCACTGCGCATCGCCTTTACATCTCGTTCTCATAATAGTACAATTTAATAATTTACAGGCAGCAGACTCAAACACTGTGTAGCAAGGATGTGAAGCGGGACGTTATATAATATATAGCTAAACATAACACTAATGTTAATGTAATGCAATGAATAAAAAAATCATCCATTCAACACATGAAGAAAATAAATACTGTAATAACCAGAATTATAAAAAGCCTGCAATTAACATACCAAATCAATGGTCTCCCAAACGCATTGAAATTTTGTGAGCACGCGGTTGGCAAAACTTTCATGATGTCCACGGTGTCCATGATGCCCATGCGGACCTCTGCGATGACGGCGTCCAAAAGTTGGTACAGGACCGGAATAATCTTCAGTTTCCTCAGAAGTATATTCCTCGTCTTCCAAATCTTCTTCTGATAACCCTTCGTTCTGCAAGAACTCGGGAAGGAGACGGGGCAAAGGGTCTTCACATTGGTTGCTAAAGTTTAACCTCAATTATTTTTGTGTATAAAACCAAAACAAATAATCAATAATTTTCCAACAACTTGAATAATGTCCCCCCCAATTCCATCAATGAAAGCTTGAGATTTCAAACCAAAAAGAATCATATTAAAGTAAAAAAATTATCTGAATTTATGAAAACTATAATAATATTATCTCTGATAATCAAAATAAATTTATGAGAAATTTTTAAAATATTAAATAATAAACTTATAATAGGACAAAAAATCTTGTGTAACAAATTTAATTTTATTGATTTATGTTTAACTTATACTAAATTAGATTACATCAGGACCTTGAGCGACAAAAAATTAAAAAATCAAAAAATCAATATTAATAATACAATTTTAATTTAAGAATTTTCTTATTCAAAAACAAGGTATTTGCTGTTTTTATCTTTTTTTGTATAAAGAATTACTTTTCATTGTTGAATGCTATTTTTCAAAGTTTTCATCAAACCAATCTTTTTTGGATCATATATTAAAACTTAAAATATCGATCCTTGAATTCTATTATGAATTTTTATAACAAAGTTTTAACTGAATAAGTATAAATTATTTTTGAAAGTGCTTTTAGCAAATGGTTCTACCTAAATAAATGATATATAAAGATAATATTGTATTTTACTGTAAATTGTATTGACAGATAAAATAAGGTAACAAAATCTTAATAGCAAACCAAAAATTGACGTTTCATGGTTGAAAAAACTTTTAACTATTGTTTTCAATCCTTTTGAAACCTTTTAGTATTAACCAATCATTACTAAATACGTTATGGTGGTATGTATTGACGATCTATACCATATTCAAAGCCTTTACCAAGTACACTTACTCCGTAAAACAGTTTGAAAGTTTTTGAGCAGCTTCTGCGAAGTTCGGTCTCTCAAGCTCTGGAGGCGGCTGTGGAGGTTTTCCAGGGACAGTTTCACTTACTGATGTTTCGAAACATACTTGAAAGTTTTTTAGTTCAGAGGCACAATTCGCCGCTAAACTTTCCTGTAATAAAATATTTTTTTAAAGAACTTAGATTTATATAATTTATTTTATTTTTATAATAGTTTGTTTAAAAAACAATGTGTGCTTAATTCACTTTGGGACGGTTGGAGTTAAACATATATCCTCAGAAGGTTCCAACTTGTTTGCATATCCAATAAATTCTAGTTAGTGGTTCTATGGTATTATGTATTTAGCGGATAAGTTGGCCCCCACACGTATTGTTTTTAATACTAACTACTCGACTTGTGGTAATCGACATTGTGTTTGAAAGCACTGATACTCCGACGCACTCGTCTGTGAGAGATCTACATTACAAACTATGGTTTAACCCTTTGGGATTTTTTCGTCAAAAAACCGCTGCATATCCGCGGAAGGTGTTCTGCGTCAGTGCTGCGGTGTGTTAAATTCCGCGTCCCCGGTGGGTCAGACGCGAAGTTTAACATAGTGCAGCACTGGCCCGCAATCCCTTCTGCGGATTTGCTGCGGAAAAAATCTCAAATGGTTAAAGCGGAGCCATTGTCGCACTCCACATAAGGAAGCCAATCTATTCGCCCACAAGTGTGCGAGAAAGTGGGTACCCTTAAGCTGTGTCTTACGTTAAAATGAAACCTTAAAAATTCAATACAAAAGAGTTTCATGCGCAATACGAAAAGCTTCAAGGATAAATGGTATCAAAATGGTTGGTACCAAATACTCCTACCAATTGGTTGGTTTTGTTAGTTTGGCGAATTAAAAGTGGGTCTATTGCGTTTCATTCAAAAATAAATATCATTCTTTGAGTGTGTTTGATCATCTTTTGAATGCTGCCATTTTCATATCAGTACGGTAAGATTTGGTTTTAAATCGAAAATTCAGGTTTGTATTGTCGAATTTTATGTACTCTTGGGTGAGATTTTTTCTCTAATTCATTAACTAAACCAAAGTCGCTAATAAATATTGTCGTTTATCCCGGTAAGAACGGAGGCCTGAATTGGGAAAAACGGTTTTTACCTGTCTCCTACCTGCCTTCATCGAAAATTTTACTGCCTCCTACCTGTCTCCCATCTGCCTCCTACCTGCCTCCACCCTGCTCCATGTTGCCTCCGAGGCAGTTTTACCTGCCTCCCACCTGTCTCCAGTCTTCCGGAGGCAGGTTTAAGAGCCGTCCTTACTGAGTTAAAATAACGAAAATATTGCTTTTAAATGGACCTAGCATAACGAAAATTGGGTCGGCGGTTCCACCACGAAACATAGTTCCTCTCAAATTAAATGCATGTTTTTGTATTATTTTTGAAACTGGAAATACTATATTCAAATAAAACTTGAAAATATTTAGTGGTCTTTTTGTATTTAATTAAACATCACAAATTTTTTTTTCTGATTAACCAAAAAAATTTACATATGAGAAACCTTAGTTACGCTTAAGATAGCTCTAAATAATGATCAAAAGTTAATCAAAATACTCGAAATTGTTTTAATATAGTTGTTATTATCCGGTTTCCGAAAAAATTTGGTAAAAATCAGGGTGTTTTTATAACGAATTCTGATTTCGCGGCGGGACCGTGGACCCAAATTTTTGTAATGCTCGGTAGGTATTAGAAAATTTTTTTATGAAAATTATTTTAAAATTTACAATTAGAATATTAGATTTAAAGCATTTTAACTTTTTTGATTTTTTTTCAAAATCTTGAATAACGTTTTTGCAAATTTTAAAAGACCAAAATAATACAAAAAGTTTGTTTTAAACTTACTGGGATCGTTGCGAAAACCGCAACAGCCAAAATAATTTTCATTTGTAAAGTTGATATAGTTCAGCTAGTTAAGTTTTTTTTAAGAAAATATACCTTGGAATCACTAAAAAAGTGTCCCAGAATTAAGAATGGTTAACTTTAATTTCACATTGATTTTTATATGATTTTGGACCGCAATTAAAATAAACTTCTTGAGAATTTTTACTCGCGATATTTGATATTAAATTTAAATAAAGGAATTTTGCAACATATTTTAGATAAAAACAAACTAGCTAATAACTGTACGACCCAAAGTCAATTGTTTTTATTTGATAATTGTGGCAACAGTTTTGTGCTAATACAAAGAAAATATAAGTTAAACTTTTAGTTTAAACCGAGGTTATTTTTCTTCAAAAAATCTCTCTATTTTTTGTAAATAAAAACTGCGGTTAATACAAAAAATTATCTCGACCAGCGCGTGATATTGAAAACAAGTACTCACACCTACGCAGACTGACTTTGCAAATTTACCGTGTTTTTTTTTGCGGTCGCAACACACAAACATGCCTTTTTAATTATTTTGATTTGCGATTGCGAAATCAAAACATGCGGAATCGAAAACAGCATTATTTCCGTTTTGATAAGATCTCAGGGAAAAAATTGTCTGTCGTTGCTGTTTTTTATGTTAGGATTATTATGGATTATTTACAAATAAACAAATGACGTTGTAGTGGAAGAGACAAAAATGGCAGTGATCCAGTTGATTAGCTATTTTTTGTTTACCAAAAAAGGTGCACCGTGTTACACAACACAACATAGCGTCAAAACAGTTCTACAGTTGCGGCAACGGGTCTTTTTGAACAAAATTTTGTTGATTATACTCTGTCACCAATGGGTTTTTAATTATTGAGCCCCTGGAAACAGGCTTTTAGACGCTTTGAATGAAATACACCGTATGAATGACTACGTTGAATGAAATACACCATATCTTGAATCTATTTTAATTTAGTCAAAATTCATCGTAAAACAGACGGTTTGAAGGAATTTAATTTTTAATACGGCAAATGCCTGCATTGAGCACTTTTCGGAAAGGGTAATCCTGCTGGAAATACATATATAATGATCGTGAGTATGTCTTGGCTGGAAGTCTGAAAAATGGAAGCAAAATTTTAAGGAGTGTTAAAAGATATTCGTAAATAAAAAAGATAGCAATCGGGAACTACTATTGGTTCGAAAATTTTTTTTGATCCTTGAAAGCTGACTTCATTAAGCCTGCAGCTTCTAAAACATTTTTTATAATCATGATTATATGGTTTAACCGTTTGATTTGATAACATGGTTGGTGCAACAAACACCCATATAGCTTTTTAGCATGTAAAAAGCATCAATGCGAACTACTTCTCATTCATAAATAAACCTATTATATTTCAGTTTAACTTTACCTTATGACAACAATAATCAATAATAATCGACAATAATCTTTTTAAGTAATTAATTATGTTTTCTAATGATTAAATTATATTCACAATAAGACGTTTAGCTAAGCAACTTTATACAACTCGTTCAATAAAATATTTGACGATATATTTTTTTACTTTTTTGCTTAAAGGTGCGGTGCTGTGCTTAGTCAAACTTTTTGTCTTCTGTTTTGATATTTTTTTGTGAAAACCTTACCCTGGCCCTAATAGCCCACAAAAAGTTTTTCAACAAAATATCTCCAGTGGTTCAGGAGTTATGACTTATGACCCCCCTAAAATGCAGTTTTTTGACAATTCTGTACGTGAAAGATTGCTCAATGGGTATAACGATTTTAGTTTTGAATTATTCACTCAAAGAAAGCAGCTATTTTCTATTTTTTTCCAGTCGTCTTTAGTCTTTTTCTCCGAAATTTGCTCGAAGCAGCCGGCCATGTACCACTTTTGATCCTAAAAGTCTGCTTGACAATCTTCAGAAAGCCTATAATATTTAAAAACTTGTCTAAACAAATATAGAGAGTTAAATAAACCTTTTTTAAAACGTGTAAAGAGTAAAATTGTTGTAAATATTTGTTTTTATTTGTAGGTTTTATATTCAAATGGACTATTTTATTTAAATTCATTTTACTACATAGCATAAGGTTTAAACTGTAAATTAAATTTACCATATTTTTGGTTTTAGGTCCTCAACTATATTAATAAGAATTTAATTTGGTATCTTAATTTTTTCTGTTTTTCATTATTTATTTTGTTTTATAGATTGCATGTTTGTATGGTATTTTATACACTTCTGCACTATGCATTTTATATTTAACTTACATTTAAATAATAATAGAGATATTGTATTTTTTGCTCTATAGTGTGTTTTGACAATTAACTGAAAATTGAATTTTATTTTAGATACAAAATTTCAATATAAATCTTCCTCATCCAAGCAACAATACACGCAATTATGATAAAAGCATCCAAGAGGTGTGTCAAATTTTTCACCACATTTTTTTAGTATGGCGTTTTTAACTGCTTTTATTATAAGCCTTTATTTTCTTTTTTTTATGAATTTGCAGTTTGTAATTGCTGGTGCAGGTAAGATAAAACAATTATAATTTGATATCAATTCCTACATCTTTATTCGGAAACACCTTTTTTAAATAGTTCTATCAGTTCAAAAATTAATATACTTCAAAAATGACAAAAAAACCTTATTAAAAAATTTGCTTGATAATACTATGTTTAATTTTAAGTATTTTTTTGTTTTAGAATTTTTTTTACAATTGTTGAAATAACCAAGGATTTTTTTGAAATATAATTCGAAGTAGGAGAGGTCTTCAAGGCTTTTATCTCGTATGTCGTATATTTCCAAGAAAAATGCTGGCCCATGTGAACAACCCCCCAAACTAGTTTTTAGAAAAAAGTGGACCGAGTTAAAAAGTAACTAGGTACTTAGATCCAACGTTTTGTTTACCTAGTTGAATTAGTTAACCTAGTTAACCATGTTTACCTAGTTGTTGAGTTGATCTTGTTTACCTGGTTGGCCGAGTTTACCTTCTTAGCCTACATAGTATACCTCGTAAACCCATAGTTGAACTTGTTAACCTAGTTGATCGAGTTAGCACTACACACACAAACACACACACACACACACGCACGCACGGACGCACGCACGCACGCACACGCACACGCACACGCACACACACACACACACACACACACACACACACACACACACACACACACACACACACACACACACACACACACACACACACACACACACACACACACACACACACACACACACACACACACACACACACACACACACACACACACACACACACACACACACACACACACACACACACACACACACACACACACACACACACACACACATTACGTCTATTTATATTATATAAGTATGAAAAATATTGTTGAGTAGTTTAGTAAATTTACGTTGGACTATATAAAGTGTAGGGTCGTTGTTGCACACCAATATACGTTGCAGGCCAATATCGCCAACAAAGAGCTTTCTGACTTTATTCATCAAACTTTATGAACACTGCAACCCTCTGTGGTGTTTATGTATCAATTATTCTCTAAACATTTACCTGTTGTTACCTAACCTGCTTCTGCACCTATTTTTTTGTGCTTTCTGCTAGCCTGCTTTCTACACTTTTTAAGGTGTTTTTGTATTTGCTTACTTTACCCATTTACAGTAGTTATTTATTAAATTTTCACGTTAAAAATAATTTTGTACCAAATGTAAAACTTATAATACAGTTTAAGTTAGTTTAGTTTAGTTAATCGTGCACCCAGTTGTCGAGTAAACGATTAACTGTCTGTAAATTTTTAAAAAAATTTCTGCTTAGTCGAATCTCTATTATTTGGTATTTTTTCAAAAATATATTTTTCAATTATTACATAAATTTTATAATAATGCAACAAAATATAATCTCTATATTTACCTTTCTTTTTAAAAAAATTTCCCATCAATATATTCTTAAGTAACATCACATAACCTTTGCTTCTCTCTTATTATTGAGTAACGCCTTGAACACCCTTGTGGAAAAGTTTTGCTGGAAATCGCATAAAAGAAACTTTTATTGTAACGTGTGTTATGATTTGGAAGCTGACTTTTGTTAATATTTAAAACAATTTATATATTTTAGACTGCCCCAAAAACTGGACATCAGCTGGTAACAAGTGTTTTTTATATATGGGAAAAAACAAAATTAATAATTCAGAAGTTGCATTGGAAAAGTGTAAATCTATTGGGGGAAACTTGCCGTCTGTGCATTCTAAACAGGAAAACGACAATCTTGTTGGCTTTTCGTAATTTTTATTATATTTCAACTTTATTTTCTTTTTAAAAAAAGCATACAAAATTGTTCCTAAAATTTTCAAGATTTTTATGAATCAAAACAGTGCATTAGTTTTTATGGAATTTCTGTATTTACAAAACATAATTACGTTAAAATTTCGTTTCATAATTAATTGCTTCTATTGGCTCAATACTGTGGCTTGATTTTACTTGGAATATTGGATAATTTAGCCTTTTAACCAGATTTTTCTTTCTTTTTTACATTATTCATTTGATATAATGCTCATTATCTGCATAACCTGACACACTTTTTGCCAAACCATAGCCTAGCACCTACTTGAGCAGCAGTTTTTTGCTTCCTTTAAATTCAAGTTCGCTTCGAAAATTTTTGGCCTTTTTCTAATTATTTCCAAGAAATTATTTTTCGTATTGCTTTTCAGTTCTCCCTTTACTTTTTAAGGGGTGTTGATCTAAGAGGTGTACCGTAACGCAGATGTTAAATTATAACAAATTGAATATATTTACTATGTGTGTTTGGAGGACGCCGGTTTGTTTGTGTAAAAATTATAAGGATCCCGAGAACGTCGAAAAATTCTTTTTAACATCGTTTTTGGCTCAACAAATTTTTATTAGCTGGTTTTATTATTTTTATTTTATTTATAATTTTTATTATTTTTATTACTAATCCTTAAAATGTTTTAAATAAGCTTAAAAACTTATTTAACGTTTTTAATAAATTCTAAAAAAAATAGTTATTAGTTTTGACAATTTTTAAAAATATATGCGGTATATTACTCTTAAATATTCAAGAAATTATGACAAAAAAGCAAAACTACAGTGCTCCAAGTATTTCGCCAGTCTCTATTACTGTTTTCTAGTGACGAAAAGTTCTGGTTCCGGATCTTCCGGGCACAATTTAGAATTCCAGTTCTGGTTCCTATTCCTTTTGCTTTTTTCCTTTAAACGGTGAGCAGTACAGAAAGTCATTTTTATTGCGTCATGGGTAAAGATCGACCGGGGCCCCGGCCCCGGCTTGCCCCGCCACTTTTTTTCCACCCCAGCCCCGCCCCCGGTTGATGCAATTTTCTCTATCCCGGCCCCGACTCCGGCCCCGGTAAACGCGATTTTCTCTACCTCGGCCCCGGCCACGGCATTTTAGCTGTCAAATCAGCCGGGGCAAACCGGGGTAAGGACCCCTAAGAATGCAAATTTTAAACCGCTTCTTAACATTTTCGACAGTGATACATATACCTATTTTTGTATACGGAGCTAATTTAATCGCTTTAATATGAATATATTTATTAAACTTATATAATTAGGTTTTATTAAGACTTTTTATTTAAATAAAATTCCTTATTTTAATCATCAATCGGTGTCTAAAATTTTTAGAATTTTTTAAAAAGAAGATTAAAAATCATTTGTAGGTTTTGTTTGCAAGATGAGGGTTTGACAATAAATATCTATTCATATAAGACATACAATAAATATTAAAGTTATTATAATATCATTACTTATATCAAAAATATACAGCCCAAAAACCCTTTTCGGCTGTACGGTAATTTTTACCTAAATTTAACAGCCATGTTGAACATGTAATTTTTCACACGCAACCTACTTTTTGTAAACTCAATAAAGATTTTCTTGCACAGCGATATTTTGTACACGAAAACCCGTTTTTTTGCATACTTTTATAAAATCACGGCTTAGCAGAAATTGGCAAAAAATGGTAATGGTTGCTGGTATAACTCATGTGTCAGTTTTTCTATGAAAGTTTTATTGTGCAACTGGACTTCAAGCTTGGAATATATATTCTTGTTTGTATTTTTAGGTGATATTGAAAGTGTTTTAAAACTTAAGTTGATGTAAAAACGTTTTTTAAATAAATAAAAAAATTCAAGTTGGTGTCTTGTTTTTGTTTTAGCATTTTTAAGTTTATTGCTAAAAATACACTGACATTCATTAAATTTTAATCAAGATCTGTTAATCGGACTGTCCGCTTGTTTTGGCGGGAAAACCCTGCGGAGTCAATCCACTTTTTGAGCCAATCCAGTATTTTTATGGCGCCGAAAAACAACAAATAAATTTTTTAAACAAAAAATTAGTATGAACTGTTTGCATTTGATTTAAACAAGTGTTTTCCAATAAAATTTGTTAAAGTAATTAAAAAGAAACTCTAGTAAAAGTGTTTTTGTGCTTTTATCTTTAAAGAAATTGCTAATTTAATTTAGTTTTTATAATATTATATTTTTCATAAAAGTAAGAATATATAAATAAATATAAAAATCGTAAACACCAAATTTTTAAACAAAATTTCCCTGAAAATTCGTATTTGTGCGAATTTATAACTAAAACCCCGCCATTTTTACTATTTCTTGGGCGCACCAATTTTTAACACTGTGTCGCAATAGATTGTGATTTATTTTCCAATTGCAAGTAAATGCGATACACAAAAAACAAGCATCGAGAGCAAGAAAAATCTCTGCGCAAAAAAATCATTGGTATATATGCACAAAAAGTTTCGTGTGTTAGAAATGTTGCGTTTTTTCCTGCACAATTTTTTTCAAAAACTTAATGTATAATAGGAAATTTTTTGGGCTATATGTTTCAGATAAATCTGGAGAAATTACAAAAAGTTGTACAAAAACAGTTTAATTGAAAAAGCTATCGTGACATTGATTATATAACTTTTGGCTAAAGATAAGTTAGCTGATCAAAAAGTTCCCGGAATTTTCGTCTCCTACATCTCGCCTTCAGATTTTATTTTTTCGTATTTTAAACTTATTTAAACTTAATAACTTGCCGTTGAATTTATATTTTTTTGTCTTAATTCGGCTTTAAAATTTATATGAATTCTTTTTTCTTTATTTTAAAATGTTTGTGATTCTTTTTTATGTTTTCATAACTTTAACGTGACCTTTACAACATTAATAAATACTTACTAATAAAAGTAACGGATTTTGGATTTCTTTTTTTAACTTTTACTTGACTTTTAAATTTCACTTACTTCTACTTTTACTCTTATTTGACTTTTGAAATTTCAATTACTTTTATTTTTACTCTTACTCGGATTTTTTCGCGCAAATATTTAAATTAATTTAAGTCAAATTTAAGTAATTTAAACAAGTAGATTTTCTATTGGCTTGTTGTAAAATGAGTGGCAGAAGAAAGTTTTTTTAATCCGCTAAGACCAAAAAACTTATTAAAATTAAAATTTATACATAAATATAGTAAAACACTTTGAAGTGAAGCTCTAGAGTAACGAAAACCGGTGTTTTGCTCCGTTTCAAAATTACTGTTATTATGTTTTTACTCTTATTTTAACTTTAAAAAAAATAGGTTTTACTTTTACTTTTACTTTACTTAAACAAAATTTTGACCGTTACTTTTACTTTTACTTTACTTAAATTAACCCTATGGAATTTTTTCGTCAAAAAACCGCTGCAAATCCGCAGAAGATATTCCGCGTCAGTGCTGCTCAATGTTAAACTCCGCCTCATTGTTGAGTTTGCCAGTTTCCAGGGTTTCTATCAACCTTGGGTAGATCCGTCCGGCACGCCTCTCGCCTTGCTCACCCCCTCTTCCCACTCCCGGAGGAGCTCAGCAACCGCTACGGGGTTTGCCCAAAGGTCCTCTGGTCCCAGTGTCGTATTGATGTGTGTGCATGTAAAAAGGTGTTGTGTTGTGTGTGTTTGTGTTTTGCATAGCGGGCAGTTTGGTGATGTGTGTTGTGTTGGATTGATTTTGTGTAGGTAGGAGTAGAGGAAAGGAGATTTCCCTGCCCTGAGTTGGGCGAGGGTTCTCCTGACCCCGCGAGGAAGATTTTCTTCCTCGTTGCTTATTGCTGGTGCTTTTGTTTGAAGTATTGGGTTTATTGGAGTGTTATTTATGTGGTTTGTGACTGTGTTTGTGTGGATTTGTTGTTTTAGTGCTTTGTAAGATTTGTTGTGTATGTCTGTAGGTATGTTTGTTGTGTAGTTGTTGTTGTGAAATATTGTTTGCTTTTTGAGCCTGCTGGGTGCTGGTTGTTGTGTTAAATAATTAAGTGGGTTGTTTGTGTACATGGCCGCCAATTTTGCTTGTTTTGCGTGGAGTTGGATGTGTGTTGCTATTGGGAGGACTTTAGCCTCTGTGTGTATGATGTGTGTGTTTGTGTCTGTGGTGTGCCCTGTTGCGACCCTGAGAGCTGTGTTTTGTATTGTTTGTAGTTTGCTGATTTGTGTGTGTGATGTAGTGGGGCCCCAGACTGTGCTGGCATACTCGATTATTGGTCGAGTGATTGCCTTGTATGTGTGTATGAGTGTTTCTTTTGGTTTACCCCATGTTGTTGCTGTGAGTGCGTTTATGATTTTGAGTGTTTTGCGTGCTTTGCTGTGTGTGTTTGCGATGTGTGTGTTGAATGTAAGCTTGGGGTCGAATGTGAGCCCCAAGATTTTTGGGTTTTTGGTTGTAATGAGTGTTGTGTTGTTTATTTGTAGTGATAATTGTGTGTTGTACTCTGCAGGGTCTGGTGTGAATAGTGTGGATGTTGTTTTGCTTGCATTTAATGTTAGTTGGTTGTTGTCTGTCCATGCTTGTATTGCGTGTAGGTATGGTTGTATTTGTTGTTGAGCTATGTGGTGGTTTGGGTGTGATGCATATATTGTGATGTCGTCTGCATATGTTATGATGTGTACGTTTGGTGGTGGTGTTGGTATGTCTGCGGTGTAGATGTTGAATAATGTGGGTGATAGACAGGATCCTTGTGGGACTCCTGTTTTAATGAGTTTTTGTTTTGATTTGTAGTTGTTGTATGTGGTGTATGCTTTGCGGCCTTTGATGTAGTTGTTTATGAATTTTGTGATTGTTGTTGGTACTTGTGTTTGTGCGAGTTTGTGTATGAGTGTGTGGTGATTGACAGTGTCGAAAGCTTTGGACATGTCCAGAGCTACGACAACTGTGCGGTGTGGTGGTTTTGGTTTGTTAAAACCTGCTGCTATGTGAGTGTAAAGTGTTTGTAATGCTGTGTAAGTGGAGTATTGTTTTTTGAAGCCGTGTTGGTGTGTAATGTTTGGAATGTTGCTTGTGATGTATGGATGTATGATTTTTTCGCAAGTTTTCGCAACTCCGCCTCATCGTCATCTTTGTCGCCAAATTAAGCAATGAGGTTTGATGTCACGGAATCCGTTCTGCGGATTTGCAGCGGATAGATAAAGGGTTAAAAAAATACAAAATACTTTTAGTCTTACTTTATTTAAATTAAAATTTTTCAACTTACTTTTGCTTTTACTAAATAATCGAAAATCATTACTTTTTATAACACTAGTTGAAAGACGTGATGTGATGTTAAAGACGAAATTTCAGCACATTGATTAAAATGACTAAAACTAGCAAATTGAAACAAACTAAAAAGCGAACGTATTCGCCTGCAATTTGAATATAATTTTTTTACTTTTTAAAATTTTAAAAATAATTTTATAATTTAAAAAGTGGTATTAAAGCAAAAAAATGCTCTAAGAATTTATAATAAAAAATCGCGTTTTAACTCCATTTGTATGTTTAGACCGAAAAATTTCGAGTAGAGGCGTGTAATTGAAGTTCAAAAAAGACGCTTCTTTAAAATAACATTCTTCAAGACTAACATTCCTTAAATCTAGGGTTAAATTTCGCCAATTATCAACTTATTCTATTTATGAATATAAAGAAGTTTCGTGTATAATATGAAAAAATTTCGCTAGCAAATACTTTTGTTAGTTTTTTATATTGGTATCCAATTTTAATTTTAAGTGCTTTAATTGCTGCTCTATTTGTAGAGCATTCTTTAAAAGTAATAAGAATGGTTAACGGAATTAAGTATAATATGGCTTTAAACTTGAATATATTGTTAATACTTACGTAAAAGTTTTACTATTACTGTGTAAATAAAATAAAAATTTAAGGTTTAAAAAACATCAAAATATTAAAATAATTTTTTATTCTTCCTAAATAAGTTTTTTTTAAATTGATTATTGTTGCAAAGGTTACAATGGTAACATACTTATTATACAACATGGATCACATCGAAAATTTAAATAAACACTGGAAATTCATAAAAACAAGAAAAACAAAAAATATAAATGACAAAATCAAATAAAATAAAATCGTAGGTAATTTATTTATCTTAATAGAAGAACAGCAGAAATTTTAAAACATTCAACGGTAATCAACGACAAAAAGAACATATAATAATACAATATTAAAATCAATATAATTTTAGGGCAATGTGGGAAAGTTTGCTATGAAAACTATTGAGAGAAGGTGATAGTATTATATTGATTGGGAGCTTATTCCATAGCCCATCTTCTTCTACACCCCCGACACGGTCTCGTTTCACAATAGTGTTATCTAAAAATCCCATCCAACATATTTATTAGTCACCACTACATGAACACCTTTGATACAGACGTTTGGTAAAAGTTTGTTGAACTCTTTCAAGACGATCGATATCTTTATTGTAGTGAGAATTCCAAATATAAGTTTAGAACTCAACTAAAGGACGCACAAAGAATTTGTAAGCTTTCAGCAAAACTGTCATTTCATAGGTTCAAAATGCTCTAAAAAGAAGGGCTATTTTACTGTGAGCTTTCGCCGCTATTGACGCACAGTGAGAAGCAAATTTAAGATCATTAGATATCAACACTCCTAAGTCTTGTATAGAATTTTTACAAATAATTTGAGTTTCACTAAAAAAATATGGAGTTTTAGGGTTATTAAATCCTAAGTGTAAAACACAACATTTGTTTATAGCAATGTTTAACTGCCATTTTTTAGCCCATGCGCAAAAATTATTTAGATCGTTTTGAAAATCATTTTGAAGTGTATTTTTATCCATAACGTGGTAAAGGTTGGCATCGTCACCAAAGAGCTTCACAGATGTATTTTTATCAAGGCGTCTGGTAAATCATTGATATAAAGCAAAAAAGAAGCGGCTCAAGAACACTGCCTTGTGGCACTCCGCTAGAAACATACAAAACCGAGCTAACTAAATTGTTATGGGAATAATTGAAATCATTATTTAATATGATTTTTTTGTCCTCAATTGCTTAACAAACTGGAAATCCAACTCAAAAGTTCATAATCAATTCCATAAGCCTTTAATTTTATCAACAGTTTAGAGTGGCTGACAGAATCAAAGGATTTGGAAAAATCTATGTACATAACATCTACTAGCTTTTTATTTTTAATAGCTTTAATCCAATCTGAAATACTAGAAGGCAATTGCAACCCCACTGATTTTTTTAGAAAGCCATACTGATCTGGATGAATTAATTTTTTTTATTTAGAAAAATAAGTAGCTCGTCCACAATCACACTCTCCATGACCTTGTAACAGATGTAGGACGATAATTTTGGCGATTACTGGTAGTATCCTTTTTAAAAATTGGTAGCGCAAAGGCATCGTTCCATATTTGGGGGACAGTTCCTAATAGTATTGATAATTCAAAAATTCGAGCTAAGGGAATAGAAATAGCAGTGGCAATATTTTTAAGAAAAATTTTGTGGTAAGTGGTCTGGTGTATTAGAAAACTTTTTAGGGAGCTTTTTGAGTTTTTTTTTTTCAAACTAACAGGAAATGCGTTGGAAAATTTTCCATCGTGTTCGCCAACTCGTTTTTGAAATATTGGCGATACGCCATCATCTTTGGTAAACACACTAGCAAAATATTTATTAAAAATTTTACATTTATCAATATTAACCACTGCCAAAAAGCCACCGTCTTTTTTTATACCTCCAATGGTTGAAATATTTGAACGGAATTTATTCTTAGCAAAAAGATAAAAATTTGAGGAACAAAACCGGCATCAGAGTCGTCAGAATTACTGCCACTGTTCTCGCTGAAATTAGACCGCACTTCCGGTTTGTCATTGCGACATTAAAGATCCGAAATACCCGCTTTAAGCTGCGAAATTTCGCGCTTCAGGCTTTGAAGGCTGTCCACGCAGAATCGGCAAGAAACAGCATAAGGCAGATTCAAAAAAAACATCTTCAGGGAACCCCGTACATGCGATATGAAAAGGGTTTTGACAAAATGAACATGGCATTGTTTTGTTACTTTCTTTCTTTCCTATTTTCTTTTTGCAGTATCCGCAGCATTGAAGCAGAGAAAAAAGAGTTCTGTGGTGGTGAAATGAGGCGTAAGTGTTCCGAAAATAGGAGTTGTTAAATCAAGGCGAAATCGGTGAAAATTGGCTGTGTGGAGCGAAAGGGCCGCACGCTTCGAGTCGGAGTTAGAAAAAAAATGAGCCACAGACAAAGAACAAAGAGATTAATTCCGAGAATTTTAAAAGATACAGTTTTTAGCCACAAAAATGCACAAAGTTTCAGAAGATATTGAGGAATTTTACATTTTTCGTAGCCACAAATTTATTCCAAACTGAGATAATTTGTGATGCGAAAGGTGTTACAAATAAACACGGAGCAGGATTTGAACACGACCACACGCTAACTGTTTTTCCATTACACAACTGTTTAATTTCTAAAATATGACTATTAATTGCCTAAAACAAATAATTTACAGTAAAAAACTTGATTTTTTTGAAAAAAATGACCAAAATTACAAATTCTCTTAAGTTTTTAGCCTGCCCCGGCCCCGGCCCCGGTAAATCCATATTTCATTACCTAGGCCCCGGTACCGGACCCAGCATCATCAAAAATCCTGCCCCGGTCGATCCCTAGTCATGTGTATATTTTAGCAAACTAAAAACTACAGAACCTTTCTGGTTGGGATTAAAAGCAAAACAGTGGGATAATTTAACCAAAATCTACAAAAACTGGTACTGGACTGACGGTACAGGTGAACTGGGAACATATACCAAATGGGTTGCGAATGATCCTGAACCTGTAATTTTTTTTCCTTAAATTTATTGTTTTTCTCGCTACAACTTTATAATAAACAAGCAGCATAAGAACCTTGCACTGGAACTTAAACATAAGATATAAAAAAATATTACATAATTCATTTAAAAAAAACAATTACCGTAATGTGTGTACATGTTTTTGTATGCAAATTATATGGTGGTGGGTAAATAAAAAAATTTAAAAAAAGCCTGCAGTTATGGTTGGCTACAGTTTTTTTATTAAAAAATTTCGATTGTAGTTTTTAACGCGTTTTATTTATATTAATATGTAAAAATAGAAAAATGCTATAAAAGTTAGCATAAGCGGGTTATTATGGTTTATGGTTTATATATATATATATATATATATATATATATATATATATATATAAAAAAAAAAACAGTAGCGTATATAGGGTGGGCGACCGCCCCCCCCCCGTTTGGCCGTTTCCATACTTAGGGAGGGCAGTCCGCCCCCCCCCCGCCTGGCTGGCGAAGCCAGCCATTTTTGTAAGGGTCCCCTTTTAATTTTTTTTATTTTCAGGTTATAAATATGTAGTTAAGTGCTTAAAATTAAACAATATAGAAATTTTCCCTGCTTTGCGGGAAGGTAAAATCTCCAATGTATTTTTCTTTTTTTTTTTAACCGCACCTTGTGCTCATAAGTTACACAACCCTTGCAGTCGCGCATATATTTTTAAATAAATCAGGCAATTATTTATATTTAAATAAGGTTGTTTCTTAATAGAATTAAGAAACAACCTTATTGGGATAGAGTACAAATTTTAGCATTATATTAATTGAAAGTATGTAACAAACAAATTGTTTAGGAATTAGGTTATAAAAGCAAAAGTAAACCGAAAGCCATATGATTGGCTGGAGACAATTTTAAAAAAATTTTTAGTGCATATATAAAAATTTCGCCTCCGGCGGCCGGGAGCACGCCCTCTAGACCCCCCGGCGGACGCTTTGCGTCGGCTTGGAGCTGCTACTACAGTAACAAACAAAATCATTAGACTTTAAGTTATGGAAACAAAATTAAAACTACGACCGAATCGCTGGAGACAATTTTTAAGCAGTTTTTAGTGCTTATATAAAAAAAGTTTCGCCTCTGGCGGCTGGGGGGGGGACACCCCCAGACCTCCCGGCCGCCGCTTTTCATCGGTTTGGTGCTCCTACCATAAAAACAAACAAATTGATAAAGCTTTAGGTTATCGAAACTCATGTAAAACTATTGCCATATGATTCGCTGGACACATTAAAACTATAGGTAACTATAAGAATCGCTGGAGACAATTTTTAAGCAAGTTTTAAGTGTATATTTTAAAAATTTTCGCCTCCGGCGGCTGGAAAGACGCCCCCCAGACCCCCCGGTCGACGCTTCGCGTCGGCTTTGCGCCGCTACGCGACGCAAGCGCCGTAACACCCCCTGAGACAATGGCAGACCGCCCCCCCTCGGCAAAATCCTATATACGCGCCTGATATATATATATAGTCTATATATATATATATATATATATATATATATATATATATATATATATATATATATATATTATATTTATAGATACACACACACACTATATATATATATATATATATATATGAAAATAACGTTTAAAATTGCGTAAAAGCAGCAATAAAAATTAATTTTCTTTTTTTTAAACAAACACAGCCGCACATTCTGAAGCAATTACAACACTTTAAACAATTAAATAAAAACTTTTTATTAATTAACTTTTTTAGTAATTTAACGTGCGTTAACGCCATAAAAGAATTATTAAAATAATTGTGAAATCAAGAATACATGAAATTAATTAATTAAAAAAAGAAAAATGAGAAACGGAGAATAATTATACAGGATATGTGTGGATCCTAACGACATGCATTCGTATGCATGATTTTTTATGCATACGGTTGCATGTTTTTCGAAAAATATCTTGCCACAATTATCTTGCCCTAACTGCTGGACTATTATGGCATTGTTGGCCTTATAAAATTCTAAAAACCTTATAATAAACTGGGCTTTCTTTCGAAACAAAAATTCAGGAAAAAGTTCTAAAAACCTTATGCAATGTGCTTTTTCTTAAAAAAACCACTATATCAATTTTTTGTATTTTAATGAAAAATACAATGGTGTTTATAGATTTTTAATTTTTTTATTTGTCTGCCTGATAATTAATTCTTGCTATTACAAAACGAAAATAAAAATCACAAAATATGTATAATATTAATATTAATATTAATACACATTCTAGCAAAAGACGAAACAAAATGTTTCGAAAAAAAGCCTTATATTAAATGGAATAGTATAAAGCTACATAAATCTAAAAACTAAATGCCAGAAAAGACTGAAACAAGTCTCTTTAAAACCTGCAAATTAATAACAGATTTTGTGAAATTTTCAGAAAAACAAAAAACACAAATAAAAACAATACGTGTAAAAGCTTTAGTTTGCGTTTTTTAACCATTAATAAAACTTAATTCACATAAATTTCTCTCGAAGTGGATTAACTTTTACATGAGTTAACCAGCTGTAAATACCACAGTATTAGTTAAGTCACACGTCGTCAAAACGATACAAAAATATAACGCAAGCATCACAGTAACCATGAAAAAATTTCTGTCAAAATAATTTATCGCATTGCGCATTAATTTTTTTAATTTATCATTATTTTAGTATAAAGCAAAACTTACCACCATATTAACGGCTTTTTAAAATCAAATATCAAGTTTTAAGTCCGAAAAACATTAAAAAATTCAGATTTAATATAAGGCGACTTTTAATTTAACAAATACATTGACAGCTAATTTGTTTTATGTAATAAATAGAAACATTAAAGAAAAAGTAGCCTTATATTAAATTTGAATTTTTCAATGTTTTTAAACTTAAATATTTTGATTTTAAAAAGCCGTTAATATGGCGGTATGTTTTGTTTATACGAAAATAATGATAAATTACACGATTTAATGCGCAATGCATAACTTATTTTGACAGAAAATTTTTCATGGTTACTGTAACGCTTGCGTTATACTTTGTTTGTGTCGTTTTGACGACGTGTCGGCTTAACTAATACTGTGGTATTTACAGCTGGTTAACTCATATAAAAGTTAATCCACCTTGAGAGAAAGTTATATTGAATTATTTTTTATTAATGGTTTAAAAAACGCAAACTAAAGCTTTTTTACTCGCTATTGTCGGTTTTTTATTTTTCTGAAAATTTCACAAAATATGTTATTTAATTTACAGGTTTTAAAGAATTTTGCTTCGCTTTTCTGGCATTTAGTATTTTGGATTTATGTAGTTTTATACTATTCATTTAAGATAAGTTTTTTTTTGCGAAACTTTGTTTCGTCTTTTTCTTAGAATTTACCGCCTTTTAATGCATTGAATTCAATGTCATTTATGAAAGATATAAAACATTAAAAAATTTACTCATTTTAAAAGAAACGTCATGGTCTCCTGTCATGATATGAATACAATTATTTTCATATCCAAAACTTCAATGTAACTTTTAACCAGTCTGCTATTACAAAAATTAAGTCTGGGTAACTTCGTAAAATTGTATGGAACCTGAAAGGAGCGTATCAAATAAGTGTGTTTTTCTTCTGTTTGCATTTTTTGGTAAGCCTAATTTGACGCTTTTTAGAAATTGTACTGATATATTTCTGGCTAACACTAAAAAATCAAATAGCCATAAAGAACCAATAAGAATATACAGTAATAACATATTTTTAAAAAGAAAATAAGAATAATTTTTAATTCACCTTTCACCAAAATATACGAAAAAGTAACCAACTTAGCCTTTTAAAAATTTGCTTCGGCGCTTATGAAAAGCTTTGAATGTTTGTTAAATAGTCGATTCAATACGAATATAGGTTGGTTGGTATTTTGCGTATGACTTCTTGGACTTTTGTTTTGTGCTTGATTTTTCTTGGATTGATGGTTTATTTTTTAAACAACAAAACCACACCATTGTAAATGGTTTTTCCAGTTCCATCCAATTTTTACGAGGTTACACGGACTAGTACTTTGTCGCATTAGATTTCTGGAGTGATTGTAGAGCTTCATAGTATTCCATATAAAAAATAGTTTTTTTCTTTTTCGATTTTGATCTAATCTTTCGTCTATTGAAACATTGTACCCGCCAGCGTGACGTAGATCACCAAGATATTTATTTAGTTTTGTTTTAAAATATGTTTTATTGTTGCCATATGGCTGCTAATTAGAGGTAAGGATATTTTTTCGC
The DNA here is from genome assembly GCA_030248175.1 of Microlaimidae sp. YZB2_3. Lineage (NCBI taxonomy): Eukaryota > Metazoa > Nematoda > Chromadorea > Desmodorida > Microlaimidae > Microlaimidae sp. YZB2_3. The sequence goes on along the minus strand of JASAMX010001476.1, from coordinate 6,392 downwards.
TCTTTTCCAGTTAAAAATTAGTAATTTTTATAAAAAGGTAAGGATTTGTGATTTTAAACCAAAAAAAATCACCAGAATGTGTATTACTGAATGAAGTTACTTAATATGTAATTCAGTAAGGAAAAAAAAGTGTCATACAAGTACCCCAGTACTTAATGCGTAACTTAGAAAAAACTGGTCGTTTTTCACATGAACAAGGTTTAACTACGGGCAGTAGAGCATATTCGAGAATGAAATTCAGGTGAGGGGGCAATTTAGCATCTACGTGCAAAAAATCAGCTCCAAATATTTACCACAGAAAAAATTTTTGGGGACCCAAAAAAAAAAAAAAAAAAAAGTTAAGCAAATTAAGCTTTTTAGTATGAAATTCAGGTATGTTTAGCAAAAATTTAGAGGTTTTAAATATCAGAAATAAATGGGTAAAAATTTAGTTATTTAAAATGTTTAGATTTTCTAATTGGCTAAAAAGACTATTAAAGGTTTTGTTGATTTCGATGACGCCATCAACAACGGTTAACCGCGCAGTGGCTTAACCCATTTAATATGAGGAAGGGGAAAGAGCGCTCCACGCTCTTCCCTGATTCTAAATATATTTTTTGTAAATAGCTATAACACTCTTTTTTAAAGCTTATAAAAATAATAAAAATCGTTCGCCGTTTCTAATATTACAGTGATAAAAACGGAAGGTGTTTAAAATTTTTGTTTTTTAAATGATTTAGTTTTTTTTCTTTATGTCTTTGTAAGGAGACTGTTTGAAAAAGTTGTTGAGAATGCTTTATTAGATCTTTTTTATGAGAAAAAACTAAAAAAGCATAGTGGACTGTTTTCTGCAAGCTCGACAATTTTGGGTGTTAAATGTTTCACCAAATGTTAAATCCAAATTTTTATACTTACTGAGACTTCTTTTAAGTACAGAATCGCCGAAATACATCATTTTTAAAAGTTAATCTCATGAACCATTAGTGATATTTTGACGAAACAAAATTTGTGGTCTATTAGGTCAGGGGTAAGGTTTTTACAAAAAAAATCAATCATCAAAATCACGAGTAGCTAACAAAAACAGATCGTTTTACAAAAAATTTATTTTATTTCCATTTATTGTTTTATCAAAATTTTACTTCCCCCATTCCCCTGCAAGTGCGGATTAATCTTTAAACTGTTCCTTTTCTTTCCACTAGAAACTAAAAGGCTAATAAAAAAATTATACAAACAACAAGGAATGACGAAGTATCATAAAATAATACATTTAAAAAAATTGTACACTTTTTTTGTCTCTTTCTTCTTAATTTTATAGATTTTGTACCTATTTTTAAATTTTTATTCTAGTATTATTTTGTGATTTTGTAATTTTAATTCTTAATATTTTGCGATAAATATTAAAGATTAAATGCAAATAAAAAAACACTTAAATATTCTCATGCCATTATTGTTGTAATGAAATTTTTAAAACGAAAATAAGAACGTTTTTATTTCTGGCTTTTATTTTAAAACAATTTTAGTTTAATGAATTGTCGACCTATTTTGATATATTTGTATGTATTTATATTTATTTTCCTACGAATTATTTAAAATATCACTTTTATGCTTGTTTCAAAATAATATATGTTGTGCGTTTTTATTGGTGTTTTGTTATATTGTTAATTATCTGATAAACAAATAAGAAAATTAAAAATCTAAAAACATTATTGTATTTTTCATGAAAATACAAACAAATTGATATATTGATTTTTAAATTACTTTAATATTGCGCAAGTTATGACTACTTTTGACGGCCAAAGATTAATTGGAAAGTTTTTTAACAGAGATTGTTATTTTTTAGTAAAAAAATTTTCTACAGGTTTTTTTTTAATTTTAAAAAACATGCAACCGCTTGCATGTGTTTTTGAAACACTTGCAAACGGTTGCATGTGTTTTGAAAACACATGCATACGTATGCATGTGTTTTAAAATTCAAGAACAAAAATCTGTAGAAAAATTTTTTTATTAAAAAAATAACAATCTCTGTTAAAAGACATTGCAATTAATCTTTGACCGTCAAAAGTAGTCATAACTTGCGCAATATTGGAGTAATTTTAAAAATCAATATTTCAATTTGTTCGTATTTTCATTAAAAATACAATAATCTTTTTAGATTTTTAATTTTCTTATTTGTTTATCAGATAATTAACAATATAACAAAACACCAATAAAAACGCACAACATATATATTTTTAAAAAAACAAGCATTGGAGTTATAGCATTTTACTGAAGGCTACCATTGGAGTTTCTATAATTTAAATAATAATCCAATCAGCAAATATAAATAATGTGTCGCGTCCTTTTCCGAGTTTCTTGCAGATCTTTTTAAAAAAAATGATAGTATGCCAGCATTTATGCCTAAATTATTCTTGTCCATTGGTAACTGTCATTGTTTGGTACTTGTTTAAATTGCAGTTTTAATTTGAATTGCAAATTGCCTTCAATAAACTGAGCCCTGTGTTTCATTTTAGACCACTTCAACGCAAATGATTCAAATATTAATGTTTTGTTTGTTCTCATGTCAAATTTTTTTTGGCTCGTGGCAATCCTTAAATTGGCAAAACATTTCGATCCTGTTTCATAAAAACGTTTGTAAATTGTTATTTTACAAATTTGCACCAACTATTTGTAAAAAACATTATACATAAAATACATAATTCGTCGTTACTACGACAAAATAAGCCACTGTCTTTATAAAATACACGTGACTGTGACTGGTTCTGTAGGTATTAGGGTCTTATTTTGAGTTCAAAATAAGTCACAGACACACATATTTTCTACGAACTCTGGCTTATTTTGCCGTAGTGACGACGATATAACAGATATACAGGACGGATTATCGAGTTTATGGGAACGGACCAATCAGCGCAAAGTAGAGATGCGCCGAATTTCTTTAGTGAACAGAAAGACTTCCTTATATAGTACAATTCAACAAACCGTATTTTTCGGCCGCTTTTTTTGCCTTTGGGTGTGTTGGCTTTTTTGCGGTGGCTTGTTGTGTGTTTTGGCTTTTTTTTTTGTTCTTCTTTTTTTTTGTGATTTTTTGTGATTTCTTTTTTTGCTTTGTGTTTCTGCATTTTGAACGAGCATATATCCTTCTCTTCTTTTGGCTCGTTGTTTTTTCTGTTTTGATATTTTCTTCATCTTTTGCATGTGTTTCTACTGCGCTTTTGATTCCGTTTTTCGGCCACCTGAAATTTGGTGAAAAACCTGCCGTTTTTTGCTCTTTTATATCTTGTCTCCGTTTTTTGAATTTTTTTTGCTCGTTTGACTTTGTTTTGCGTTTTTTGGCCAAAATAAAATTGAACAAAAAATACAATTATTACTTGTTTTTTGGTTTTGACAGAATTATTTAGTCTTGCTATAACTATTAGTTCGCAACGGGAAAAATTAGTTATATGCCTGGGTAACTTTCCCTTTAGAAATTTTTATTGTTCGTTTGCAATAGTTATGGCCGTTTTTTTGTGGTGGCCGAAATAATGGCCGCGCCTTATTTCGGCCCTTTAAAAAAAGTTTATCTTCCTGATTTTTGTGTAACGAAATATTCTTTTGCCTGGAATACAATATAGCTATTGTTTGAATTTTTAGGCCAAATTGTGGCTGGATTGAAAAAGCCAGAAAAAACTTATTCAAAAAAATAAAAAAAGGTGGCCGAAATTAAGTCAGTTACCCTATATAAATTATCGAATATCCATTATCATGGGGTTTACTAAAAGTAGGTGGAGATTTGTAAAATAAAAATACAAAAACGTCTTTAGAAAACAGGCTCCTTAAATCTACATTTATTTCAATTGCATAAATAGGGCAACACATAAATTTGTAAAAAATGATGCGTACTAGAAAAACTTCAAGTGAGTACATATCACCACAAAATGACTGATTTATTCGAAAATTTTTCCATTGTATAGATTGAAAGAAATTGTAGCTAAAGACTGACAAAATTTTCAACAAATGATATAAATTTATAAATCAACTAATAATAGAGAAACAGTAATCGTTTTTAACAGATTTTAGTTTTTTATTGTAAATGTTATTTTGGTGCAGTCAAAATTAGTTGAGGAATTTGGAACTAACAATGTAAACTTTAGAGCCAGTATGTGACGAATCTGAAGCCGAAAGTAATAAATTGTACTTACACGTAAGTCTAAAATTATCCCTTAAACCTATTTTTTCCGTGAGTTCTAATTTTCAAATTCATACCTTTAAATTTCCTAATTTCTAAAAGGCTCCAAACAGCCTGTAAAATTTTGTACACTTTTCCCGTAAATAATTATATTATCCAATATATAAATTTTAATTGTAGCGTTTTTTGGGCAAATTGGCAAAACGAATGGCTTTGTCGCACACAGTAATTTTGAAAAAACAGCGACGCCAGAACGGTTTTTATTTCGACATGACCGAGTCGGGAGAAGTCGGCGATTCGGGACAAGGAAGTCTGGTGGAGGTGCCCAAGGACTTTACAGTTCCGGTCAAATTCGTCCAAGATCCGTCCACGGCAAGACACCAACAGCGAAAAACCAGCCAGGTTCCAGCCAATTTTGTCATCCCACCCGCGCCTTCTGATGGTAAAAAGTTATTTATTTTAAATTATTATCCCGGTAAGGACGGGGTGCCTGAATTGGGAAAAACGGTTTTCACCTGCCTCCTACCTGCCTCCATCGGAAATTTGCTGCCTCTTACCTGCCTCCTACCTGCCTCCACCCTGCCTTTTACCTGCATCAGAGGCAGTTTTAGCTGCCTCCTACCTGCCTCCAAACCTGTATATGCTTCAACATAGGATGCAGGGTCACCTGCCTCCTACCTACCTTCCTTCACCCTGGATCCATGCTGCTTCAGAGGCAGTTTTACCTGTCTCCTACCTGCCTCCATTTCTCCATTTCCTACCTGGAGGCAGGTTCAAGAGCCTTCCTTACCAGGATATGATATCCTAAAAACGGGGCTTCACACACACACACAGCACACAGAATATAGGGGACTGGTAGAGGCCAAAAAATCAATGATATTGCAAATGAAAATACAACCTAATTGTCTTCACGGCTAAGACCATGCAGTTAAATTTGCGTATATAGGTAGGAAGTAAGGTTAGAAGGTGCTGCCTATCCTGTGTGCACGTATTAAAAGGCAAGCATAAAGTCGGACTCTGAAATAAAACACCACAATCATTATGGTGTAATTGTGTAGAATGTCTATAAAAGTTAAGTCAGGTTTTTATTTTGAGAAAGTGCGATTTTTCGCCATGTAATTCGATACATTGAGTGTTACGATTGGTGCAGTATTTGTCAGGGAAAAATTTTGTCATTTTTCGCACAAAAAACCCTCGATGTTTTTGTCAAAAACACCAAACGACGGCAGTGATTTGATTAAATTTGTCCAACATTTTTTCCTACACTTCGTATTTTTAGCGACAAAAATCAAGGGTTTTTGTACGGGAAATCCCGAGAAATACTGCTCCAATCGTAACAATCAAGGTATCAATAGATATATTTTGATGAAAAATTTTTTTTTGGTTTTTACAAAAAAATCATCAAAATCGAAGACAAAAAGTTTGACTCCATACCGCACATTTAATCAAGACATCTTAGTTCAAACAAACAAATCGTATTTCTTTATCCAGTTATTATGATAGCGAAAAATTTTGGTGTTAAAATAAACTATTAAAATCTAAATTTTGTTAAATTTTTGTTGTTTTTTTTATAAACGATATGGTGGAAAAAAATTTTCTTCAACTTTGTTCTTGAAATAGATGTTTTAAAACAATGACGCCTTGTTTTATTGAAAACGGTTACTTTAAAAATTTTGATTTTTCAAATAAAACAAGTTTCCAATTTTAAAAGTAATCTTGGTAAAATGTATGATTTTGTTTAAGAAAAATTCATGTCCTTTTTTCTTTGAACCGTTAAAATAAAAAAAGGTTTATGTGAACAATTTTTTTTATGGTTAGTTATACTTAATTGAATTGTATTCATTGTTATAAATTAGTCTATATTTCGTTAGATAATATGTAAATACCATATATTAACTAATAGCTATTGTATTATTTTAGATTTGAACCAACCTGGAAAAAGTCAAATTATTCCAGAGATCAAAATAGAAGCTAGCGCTCAAAAAAAGTGATGCTTTCAAAATATTGTGTGATATTGATAAAACACGTTGTATCTATACTTTAATGTAACTATACTTTTTTAAAAGCTTTTTAAAATAATTACATAAGTTTAAAATTGCTTTTTTTGCTTTTAAAACCTATTTTTTGTTCGTGTTTTATCAATGATTTATGTCAAGAAAGTTTACTTCAAAAATATTCACAAGAGTTTTTAACCATAATACCAAAAAACGTGTAACACAACATGTTTATGATTTAAACGACGGTTTTCTTA
>JASAMX010001475.1:0-16803 GCA_030248175.1 Microlaimidae sp. YZB2_3 | reverse complement strand
TGAAAAAGTACCCTAATATTATGACGCCATTTTTGACATATGATGACGCCATCATCGCGAATTTTTTGCAGTTTTTAGCCTATTTCAATGTATTTTAAGCCATTTTAGACCTATTTTTACCTTATTTTACCTTATTTTTATTTTTGCTTTTTTTGTCCTTTTTTCCTTTTTTCCTTTTTTTCTCCTTTTTTTTCTTTCCCTCCTGCTTGCCCCCTCGTTTTATTGCCCCCACATTTCAAAAAAGTTGCAACCCCCGTGCCCCCCATTTTGGAATTGCCTCCCCCATTTTAACCCGGGGGGGCAGTGCACAGGTCTGTGGATATGGTCCGATATGGTTACCGCACCGGACGACCATATAATTTGCTTTTGACAAAAAAAATGAAATTAATCATCGGTCAGACCTGTGCACGGTCTGAAAATGCCCCCCCCCCCCCGTTTTATTGGAGGATTTGCCCCCCTCGTTTTATTGCCCCCCTGCCAAAAAATGAAAAAGTACCCTAAAATTATGACGCCTTTTTTGACCTATGATGACGCCATCATCGCAAATTTTTTGCAGTTAGCCTATTTCAATGTATTATAAGCTATTTTAGACCTATTTTTACCTTATTTTCGCTTTTTTTGTCCCTTTTTTCACTTTTACTATCTTTTTTTCTTGTTTTCTCCTTTTTTTCTCTTTTTTCTTTCCCCTCTGCTTGCCACCTCCCGTTTCAAAAAAGTTGCCCCCCGTTTTGAAATTGCACCCCCAATAAAACTCCGGGGGGGGCAGTGCACAGGTCTGCATACACTATGCTTAGTATAATTTAATTCTGTTCTGTTATTTCTTTGTGTTTGTTTTTGTTTTTTATAGCTATCGTGCTCTTTTTTGGTTATCTTTTGGATTTGGCTTCTGTTGAGCGTTTTTTGCCCTTTTTTGGTATGTCATTTATGTTTTAAAATAATTTCTTATTAAACTTAAAAATATTATATATTTTTTTTGTATTACCAAGTGTCTGGCAGTTACAAATATACTTTTATTGTTTCATGGTAACAACCAATTTTTTATAATAACCGTTCAAATACCCATTAAATTTTAGTTGTAAAAAATTCACATTTTTGAAAAAAAAAAACAACTTATTTTAATAAAAATCAATTATATAATTATTTTGTCTGATTTTTAGGTTTTTGCTTAGGCTTAGAAACAATAAATCGGTGAAAAACTATGTTTAAATTAGCGTTTAAAGCCAAACAATGTTTTTGTCCATGTTTTTGGTGGTCCATGTGACTTTTGAATTTTTAAGTTTTTTGAAAATCTTTAAGTTCTTCAGACTTCTATCTTCTACCATTGTTAAAACATAGTTTTTAATTTAGCTTGTTGGTTTACAAATTTTTTCCTTAACATCATAAATTGCACATGCCAAAAAAGGCCATTTTTTGGTTTGAATTGACTTATAACTTTTTATCACTGCTTAAATCTCAAAAATAACCACAAAAATGAGGTCTACGTGTTCTTTTAGGCTATAAAAATGTTTTACAACTTGTGTTTACTGTTAAATTGGTCAAATATCAAATTTTGGTACACATATGGAACTTGTACCTTTTTTTATTATTTAAAAACGGTTAAAGATAAAGCCACAAAACTGAACACTTTTATGCTTTCTCAAAGGAAAAATTAACTTCCCCGGGTTTTATACTCTCAGATGCCATTACCAGACTTGTGCAAGGTCTGAAAATGCCCCCACTTTATTGGGGGATTTGCATAGATGTTTTTGGTCGGGTCCGCTAGGGGGGGGGGGGTCCACCCCCGGGGTGGAAAGGCCAAAATTTTTCAGGGGGGGGGGGGTCCAGGGGGGCTCCGGACCCTGGCTTTTTCAGGGGGGGTCGACCCCGGGTGCGAGATTTCAAATTTAGGGGGGTCCGGGGGGTCCAATTTTTCAGCAAAATTTTTAAAACTCAATAGTTTAAGTGTTTTTAGGTCTAATATTGAATTTTATGTATTAAAACAGCCCTATTTAGGCCTAAAAGTGTTTATTTAAACACTGTTTTTAACTAAAAACCTGTGTTTTTGACAGTAAATAAAAATATACTTCCAAATTGGTCCGGGAGGGGGGGGGGAAGGGGCCGTCCAGCCTTCCAGGGGGGCAGGTCGGACCGCTCTCGAGCTTGGGGGGGGGGAGGGGCCCCTGGATTTTCCAGGGGGCGAAATTCTAGTTTTTGGCTCTAGGGGGGGGGTACACCCCTCTCGTCCCCCCCCCCCAAAAACATCTACTGGGAATTTGCCTCCCCCCGTTCTTATTGCCCCCTGCCAATACAAAAAATACCCCCAAAAATTATGGCGCTATTTTTGACCCATAATTTACGCCATTATCGGTAATTTTTGCGGTTTTTACCCTACCCCCCCCCCCCCCCCCCGCCCAACCACTATCCTTAATTCCTGTTAAGGTGGCCATTTTTGCACCGTTAAACGTGTTAAGTCTTTTCCAAAATTTAAGAGCAGTTAATCCTTTTCCCATTTTATTTCGAAGTTTTGAAAAAGAGGAGGAAATTTAAGAATTCGAATTATTTCGGAGTAATGTATTATTGGGTTTGCGTTTAGTTGGTAGAGATATAAAATCTAAAATTTTGCATTCTATTTCTACGACATTAAAAGTTTGGAATTGGGTTTTTTACAGTTTAGCTGAATGGGCCACAGGCGCCAACTACTGCGCTCTTTGAGGCGCTCTTCGGTACTCTTTGGCGACTCACTACAATTCCGGATCCGGTTTTGGGACGCCAAGCCAGCTCGTTCCCTGCACGCCCTGTCCGTTTCTGCCTCCGCGCCCGGTCGCTCACAGCGGAGCCACTCAAATAGTCGATCCATCGGTATTGGATGGATATTATGGAATCATTGGACGAAAGCGGCTGGCGGTCCGCTGGCGGTTTTGAACAGAAACGCGGGAAATCTGTCCGCCGTACTCAAAACCTACGGAGAAGCTCTCGTCGTGGAAGGTGCAGTAGAGATTTACGACCGAAACGCGCTTTTTTTTGTAAATCCACTTAGAAAGAGAATTGATAATAATATTTCGTCCTTACTGCGGCAAAATGAACCGCAATGAGTATAAAATTTATATGACCGCATACCTGTGCACTGCCCCCCCATAGGTAGGCATCCTCCCGGATTTTGGAGAGGTATACCCGACCCTCGCAATTTGGGGGGGGGGTGGTGTTCCAAAAAAAATTTTTTAGGGTATACCTCAAATACCCCATTTTTAGCGGTTTTACTACTGGGTCCCCCGAAATTTTAGGGGGGGTGTCCGGGGTACCCCCAAATTTTAGGGGGGTGTCAGCTATAATCGATATTTTTGGGGCGGGTATAACCCCCCAACCCCCCTGCCACCTATGCCTCCTAGGGGTTTTATTAGGGGAGGAGGAGGGGTCAATTCCAAAATGGGAGGGGAGCACGGGGGCAATTTTTTGAAACGGGGGGGGGGACAAGCAGGGGAGAAAGAAAAAAAGTAAAAAAAGGACAAAAAAGCGAATTAATGTAAGTAAAAATATGTCTAAAATGGGTTAAAAAGCATTGAAATAGGCTAAAACTGCAAAAATTTTGCGACGATGGCGTCCTAATAAATCAAAAATGGCGCCATAATTTTTGGGTACTTTTTCATTTTTGGCGGGGGGGGGGGCACAGCCACTAATATTTCGTGGGCGGCATTTTCAGACTGTGCACAGGTCGGTGACTGTGAGTCATTTTATACTTTAATCAGTATCCCATTAACTACGGAATGAATCTCAAACTGTGTATTTAATAATGACTGTGGCTCAATTTGCTGTAGTACGGATGATTTCATTTTCACACGAGCACTGCTACCCTTAATTTCCTAAAACGAACAGACTATAGCATTAAAGTTTATGTTAACAAAAACAATAGATTTGCAGCATAGATGTTTTGGTCAGGTCCGCTAGGGGGTCCAGACCTGTGCACTGCCCCCCGGGTTAAAACGGGGGGGGCAATTCCAAAATGGGGGGGCACGGGGGCAACTTTTTTGAAACGGGAGGGGCAATAAAACGGGGGGACAAGCAGGGGGAAAGAAAAAAAAGAGAAAAAAAGAAGGGAAAAGGGAAAAAAGGGACAAAAAAAGCGAAAATAAGGTAAAAATAGGTCTAAAATGGCTTAAAATACATTAGAATAGACTAAAAACTGCAAAAAATTCGCGATGATAGCGTCATCATAGGTCAAAAATGGCGTCATAATTTTAGGGTACTTTTTCATTTTTTGGCGGGGGGGGCAATAAAACTGGGGGGTAGAAATCCTCCAATAAAACGGGGGGGTATTTGCAGACCGTGCACAGGTCTGGAAGGTCAATCCCCGGGCGGAATGCCTAAACCCCGGGTGTGAGATTTCAAATTTAGGGGGGAGGGTCCGATTTTTCAACAGAGTTTTTTTAAATCAATAATTTAGGTATTTTTAGGTATTTTTAGGTATAATATTTAATTTTATATACTAAACCAGCCTATTTAGGCTTAAAAAGTGTATTTAAAAACTGTTTTTAGTAAAAAAACCGTGTTTTTGACAGTAAATAAAAACATTTACTTCTAAATTGGTCGAGAGGCAGGGGGTGGGGGGTCAGCCTCGCTGGGGGGGGTGAGGCCGGACCGCTCTTGAGCTTTGGGGGGGTTGGGGGGCACCCTGGATTTTTTCTAAGGGGGGTCCGAAATTTTGGCTCTAAGTGGGTGGACCACTCTGCCCCCCCCCCAAACATCTATAATTTGCAGTAGTTACGCTTTTAGTTTGTTTGCGATAGATAATCCTCTTAGTTTGTGGCCATTAATAATTCAAAAACAAAAGGTGGTTTGCGCTTCCAAAGTTTTTTTTGTTGTGTTTACTGATGAAAATTTTTTATGGTTGTAAACTTTATTTTGTTTATTTACAATAAAATTAAAATTCCGCATTTAATTCCTTCGAATCATTTAAATTTTGTAACATTATTAAAATTTAAATCACGCACACAGCACGCCTTACGAAAAATTATAAGTGTAAAGTTTTAGCAATAAAAAACGGTCGTTATGTACCGTTTTGCTTAGTACCGTTCAGGTTTGTTACTAAAATCTTTTATTGTTTAATTTTTTGAAGTGTTGGTCGGTTTCTCTGTACTGTACCTTGTTATAAAAAAAGAAGTGAAAGAGCACGGTAAACTTTCAGAAAAGGAAATTCTTGTCCAAGTGGATAGCGCCGGAATAAATCACGCGGACGTTTTAATATCACGGGGAAAACATCATCTGAAACCGTCCCCACCGTATGTGCCAGGTAAATAAATAATATACACGTGTAGTGTTTTTTTGCTTTACATTTTTGGCGCCAGCGCAAAAAGTAACAAGATGGCTTTAAAATGCCACTTATTTATAACTGCCGAAAGAATTTGACACGCTCTTTGGAACCTGGAACTGATACACAAAAAGTTTGTACAATACACAGGGGGGAGGGGCGAAAATTCTTAAAAGAGTACATAGTTCATTTTTTATTTTAATTGCAAATACCTAATTAAACAAAAAAGTATAAAATGTAAATCAAAATTATTGGTTTCTTATAAGATTTGTAATGCAATAAACTTTAATACGATCGAGCACTGAGCGTAGCTAATCTAACAAAACTACTTTAACAATTTCTAATTTAAAAGCTTGCATGTCTGATCATATGCTCATTGGTTGTTGTTGCATTACCTGAAACTTGCTCATTGGTTACACCCTACGGCACAGGTCTTATTTTTTCTACGGATATGGCGGAGAATAGGCAATATAATATTCTTTTGTGTTGTTACTACGGAAAATGAGCCACAACAAAATTCGTATAAAATATCGAGGTTGTGGCGCAGTGGCAGATCTTACGTCTTGCATACTGAAGGTCCCTGGATCGACTGAAGACACACTGCGTTGTGATTGTGATAATATTCTTTGTTAATATTGTTATTATGCAGTATTTGGTTGCGCGATTAGTGCTGAAAAAAATCGGCCTTGCCATCTTGATTTATGCGAAATAAATAAACTTTTAAAAAATATATATGACAATGACTCATTTTAAATTGAAACAGGATCAAATTATCTGTAGAATAAGCAACATTCAGGTGTACTTTATAATGAATGATCACTTCGCTGTAGTGACGACTCCTAGTGCTGTATTGTAGTGAGTGTTTGTTTTAGGCTTTGAATTAGCGGGTGAAATTGTGGAAATCGGCAGTGCGGTGGAAAAGTTTCGCGTTGGGGATCGGGTCCTAGGTCTGAAAAGGGTGGGTGCCGGGGCCTTCGCAAAGCGCTGCGTTCTTCACGAAGATGTAAGTTGCATTAGGGTTACTAATGACTTAAATTCGGCCAGCCATAATTTCGGCCACCGGCTGTTATTTTTTGTCGTGTGCAAATTTATGAAATGAACAGGTTATGGCCAGATAAATCGTCATGTCATCTATCTAACGATATTCAGTTTAGTTCATTTCATAGTTATGCCTGTGCGCTTGGCAAAAATCACAGCCAATGGCCGAAAGTAAGGCTGTCCAAATTTAAGTCAATTACCGTACCTGTCTGTTTTGTTAGGTAGTTCTCAGCCGCAATATTTGATAATATTTGATTTAAGTAAACGAGAAAAGCGGAGGTAGGTTTTTTACTAGGTATTGTTTGTACTAACTTACTTTGCCTTTTTTTGTGCACTTATTTTTTATTCTAAACTCTGTTCTGATTATTAATTATTTTTTAAAAAATACCCATAGGGTTAGTTAAACCCAAACCCCACTGTTGTCAAAGGCTCCGTGTCTATTATGGTTTTAAAAAATTTAAAAAAATAAAATTAAATTAAAAAAGTGTCAATAAAATAAAATAGATTGCATTTTGCAGTGAAAGTTTCATTCTCATACACGTGTGGTGCGCTTGTCAGTCAAATATTACGTTTTATTGTAACACTAAAATTTTTTCCAGGAGCTTTACCCAATCCCGCACAGTCTAAACTACGAGACGGCAGTTTGTCTCCCGGTCGGGTATGGGACGGCATTCTTGGCGCTGCAAGAAGTAGCCAACGTTGAAGAAGGGTACCTAACCATATTTTTATTTTTTTAATGTTTCACTTTGCAATTTATGAATCTCATGCAAGCGTAGGTAACCGTGGGTGAGGGGGTAGGGGGTATAAGCCCCCTTTCAAGGATTGTTGTTGTTGCATTACCTGAAACTTATGTTTCCTATGCAGATTATACACAGGGCAGGCGCTAAGACAAACCAGGAGGGGCAAAATAACTTCACCCCTATGGTTAAGACTCTTCGTCCAACATTAATAACAATGTTGGCAACCTTTACCGCTAGAGTGTACACTGTATGCAGTGTTCACCCATTCCGAGGTCTTCGTCTGGAGGATTTTTTAAGTCGCCAGATATTGATCCTACTATTTAACGTCGTACATGGGCAGCATAAATGTTCCTGCAACGCCAGTGGTACAAACTCCACACACAATACAGCTGTATTTGTCCACTGGTTTGCTAGATGGAAAACTGCCATGTGTGGCCGACGTACAAGAACCTTTTTCTAGCCATGCTAAGCTGGGGTCGCATCCTGAGAAAACCGTTATATTTACCCCGATAAATCCATTTCAATGAAAATAAAAAAAAAACAAATATATTGTAAATAAATAAACCTGCCGCATATAGGACAGAAAATGATTGTAATGAATTTTTTTTTAATTTTTTTTCTCGCGCCGTAAAACCACCTCGCGCAAAATAAAAATTTTAATCAATGAGCGTATTTTATTATTTATTAAATTAATCCTACGGGAGAAAATATTTAACCACCTCTCGAGTTGGATGAATTCTTATTCTTAAAACAATAAAAAAAATTTAACACGACTTTTACTTACGTAAAATTGATTTTTCACTCTCATCTTTAAGGTCTCTCCGGACAGTTTTCTGAAGTATGGAAAATCGCGAATTTTGTCATACGAGATCTCGTGAAATACAGAAATATTTCCATAAAAAATTAATATGGGTGTTAAACAGGCAAAAATACCACGATTATAAAGTGCACGTTTATTATATTATTGGCAGCAGTTGAAATAATTGATATTAATAATCAGATTGCAACGAAATTTTTTTAAAACCCTTAGAAATATGCACTAGTCATTATTTGTCACGGAAAATACTTCCAATAAAGAGGAACTGTTACCCTTTTTCACGTACGTAACAATTTATGGAAATATTTTTGTATTTATGGTTTAATATACAATACAATTTTCCGTAAAAAAACGGGGGTTAATTTTTTCAAAATTGCGGTTAGACTTCGATTTAATTTTATTTGGTAAAATTTAAACCTCCAGATAGTAAGTATATTTCTATTGAAATTTATAATTTTTGGAAGGCCATATAATATCTTTTGTATTTTTTAACGCATAAATAGTTAAGTTTTGTCGTGCGTTTTATCGATTTATTTTAGAGGGTTTTTTTATAAATCGCTTTTAGAGCTCATCAACCCATGGTTGCTGCAGTGGCATAGTCGGTTAGCGCGTCGTCAAATTTTTGAAAGGTCCCGGGATTGATTGCCATTATTTGGCCATAATTTTAGTTTGATTTTAATGTTTTTTTTTAATTTTTTTTATAATTTTTAAAATTTATTTCACATAAATTCAAAAAATATCATTATTGTAAACAAGATTTGTTGTCTGCTTTTCACCAATTAGTCAAATATTCGTCATTTGAATATCTTAAAATATTTTAATACTCTATAAGTATAATAATTAAAAAACAAATTTTGTGTAAATAAAAATGGGTAATTTTTGCTTTTTATTGCAATTGGTTTACTGCTGAACGCTCTGCAATAAAAACTGTCCGGAGATACCTTAAGTACGTAATAAAAAGTTACCCTGGGGTAACTTTTAACCGCGCGTCAGAATGCGACCCCTGGACTTATTTCTATGAGAGAAAAGATCCAGCAACCAGGTGGTACCCGTAGGCCCATTGGGTACCACCCGAAGGTCAGCACGGTCCTGGTGGCTCAATGGCACTTAGCGCCTGCCCTTTGCATAATCTGCATAGGGAAGATAAGTTTCAGGTTATGCAACAACAACAACAACTTCTATACCCTCCTTAAGATACCCGTTTTTTCGTACCCTTTGTTGACTTCATTACATCGGCACTCCCCCTCTCTATAAACTCTAATCAAGAAAAAAGTTTGTCTGTTTTTGTAAATTTATCACAAAAAAAGAATGAATGCTTGTTCACAAGTCTTATATTACTCGCCACGCCTTTCTTACCATTTTAAAGCATTTTTACCCCCTTCCCCTCCCCCGTTTTCTTAACCCATATTTTGACCTATCTCAAAATCATACCACCAAGAAGACCCTTTCGTAAGATCATCAACTAAACCCAAGGTCATCAACTAAATCACGGTTTAAAGTTAGATGGTGGTTTCTATACAACCGTATAAACTGTTCGGTTTAAAAAAAATTTCAACCGCAGTCCGCTAGTATAATAGTCCCGTCCTTCCCCCGTGTTCAGCGGACGTGGTCCCACTGTTATACCTTAATTTTATAACTAAGATAAGAAGAAGGACAAGAAGAATACATTAGGTTGCATAACCGGTACTTTAAGCAACACTACTAACGTGTAGATGAACGCGAAAGCCACTTTACTTCGACTGCCAGCAAATACTTGAAGTCAATTTATTATGAATGCATTCAAACTTTTGTGGCATTACTCGTTCATCCTATTCATATATGTATATTACGTCATTGAGATTTATAATAAAATTTTTTAAATTTATATAATAAACTTTATTGTTTTAGATGCACTGTCCTTGTGGTAACTTCTCAAGGATCGAGTGGGTTTGCAGCTATCGATTTAGCGTTAAATGTATTTAAATGTCAGGTAATAAATAACCGTGCTATTTTTTTGCTTTTAATGTAAATGCATAGTAGGCAAGAATCCATTATAAAAGAATTTAGCACTCAGTACTATTTTTGCTGTACTTAGTACTCAGTGATGTTTGTGGGTGTTTCTACGTGGGCCGGACCCAAACAAGTTTTAAAAAACGTTGGATAATTGAAACATTATGACATCGGGAGTTTTTCATTGCGTCGCAACGCTCGCCTTTGTAAAGCGTCGATTAATATTGAAACATTAAGACATAGAGTGTTTTTCAGGTAATAGCGGCCACCGAGAGCGAAGAGAAGTGCGCCGTCCTTCGACCCACAGGGGTCCTGTGCACCGTGGAGTACACGGACGAGAATCTGGTGAAAAACGTGGAGAAAATGACCGGCGGGAAAGGGGTGGACCTAGTGGTGGACACTGTCGGCGGCTTTTGGTTTGATCTGGCCTTGAAATGGTAAGCGCTGACGTCGGATTTAAAAAGGAAACTTAAATTCCGGTTAAATTTTAAATTAGGGATATTCAACTTAGAATTTTGGCTCCATGAGAATCAAGGAAAAAGATCGTAGACTTCCGGGCGCCGCGCAAAATATGTAAAAAAAAACAATTTTATACCTTTTTAGATGCCTTTAGGTGCAGTTAAAGTTGGCAAAATCCAACACAAAAGCCCGGTGGGGGGCGTTTGTGCTTCTTGGGATTTTATACTGTTTTTATAATATATTTTTAGCCTAAAGCCCGGCGGGGGTCGATTGTGCTCGCTTGGATTTTCGAGTGGTCAAATACCAGCCGTTTCGCTTCAGGACCTAGTCAGAATGCGGGCGAGTATTAGCGGTAAATTTTTGATTATTTTTATAATAATAAATAATCATTATTGGTATTAAAACTTAAGGTAAAAAACTAATTATTATTAAAATAAAAAGAAATAGAAACATAATTTATTTCACAACGTATAATACACAAAATAATATTGTAGAATACTTATGGTGAAATTAATAAATAAAGAAAGAGAAATATACTAATAAAAAAAATCGAAACACTGTAGCTCAAGGTAAACTTGACTTTAAATGCTTTATCACTAGCATGAATAGGTATTAAAACGGAAAGTAGAGCTGGGTAAAATCTTTAATCCAGTGCTTGGCAAAATTTTTTAGTTTAATTCTTATAAACAATTTTCAGGATTCGAGGGAAAAAAATTTTTAAATCAAAAATATAAACGAGATTTTGGCTGGTTCAAATTTTTAATCCAGTGCTTGGCACGGGCATATTTTGTTTTTATATCTAATTTTTAAAACAAGCCTTAAGGATTAGATCATTTTTTCAAGTATTTTACAACGATTCTGACTGATTTTGTCATATTAACGTCCAAATTCAAAATTGTACTTGTTAAATTGCAGGTGTTTGGTTAGGCGGGATGGCGAACGCCAAACCGACCAAGTTCCACTGGCTGATAGAGAACGTGGTTACACTGCTGGACGAGCAGTACATCACGCCGCGCGTGGCGGCCAAGTACAAACTGCAAGACGTCAACCGAGCCTTGGAGGACGTGGACAGGCAGAAACACATCGGGAAAGTGGTGCTCACGCTGCGGGACGAGTGAAAACAAGCGGCGGTGACGAAGAAAAGCGACTGGAAATAACCCAGTTTTAAGTGGGCCGAGCGACGGAAAAAACTGCAGAGTCAACCCGGGATCACTGGCGGTGGATGTTTACTTTCTGGATATACAGAGATTTACCGAGGAATTTCTGGGAAAAACACAATTGGGGGAAGTAACAGCCACGCTCGTAAAACAAAAAACATTTAGATAACACCCATTTTTGAATCTTTTTTAATTAAAAAAATTAATAAATATAGTTTTATTCCTTTTTTACATCAAAAAATTTTTATTTTACGCTTGATGGCTGATATGAAATTTGCTCGGGTCCGTGTTACCCTAAATTCTAAATCGGGAGGTGTTTGCAGGCAATTTCGAGATTTTTTAGGGTATAAATAACCCCCTGCTCACCTCTGGTTTTTAATGAAACGGGAGCAGGGCACCGCCCGAATTTGCACAGTTAAGAAACGTAGTGTCAACATTATTGTGTATTAATGATATAATTTATCATTTAATGATATTTTTATTTTTTAAACTATGAAGTATTGAAAAAATCCAAAATACATTATTGGAATAAAACTAAAATATTGCAAAATACTTTGCGAGGGAGAACTGAAATCTTTTCTTATTGATCGTTAAATTATAGCAACACCCAACATGCTAGTTTCGTATGTTAGAAATTGCGCTTTCTATGGACTTGCCTAGCATAATGCCTAGAAAATTTTGGATAGGCGGTATCCCTGAGAAATAAAAAAATTGTTATGAAATACTATTTTTTCTCAGATACTTGAGATTCAACAACAATACTAAAACAATTATAAGGATCTTTATAGCTTTTGGCTATTGTTTTAAATTATTTTTTTGCGTTACTAAGGTTTTTCATATGTAAATTTGTTGTGTTAACAAGATAAAAAAATTTGTAATGCTTAAACTTAAGATCTAAACCGCAAAAATTTTAAAATAGATGATTCATAAGTACTCTATAGATTATTACTTGTAATATATTCTACATCAACAACAGTGCTGATATAGGGTAGTAGGCGGCAATATGGAATATCCATGGCCGGCCCGCTTCAGCTATATAAAAAAAATTTCAAAGTTTCAAAAATACTAAAAAAATGCATTTATAATCTGAGAGGAATTTCGTTTGGTGACGGGACCGCTGAGCTAAATTTTGTTATGCTAAGGTCCATTGTTTAAATACTGTTTGAAAAAAACCTGAAAGCACATAATGCACCTATATTTTCAATTAGATACAGTACATTCTAGCTTTAAAGTTTAAAAAAAATTGTAATTAAACGCAAACCTGCACATTAGTGATGTTCCTACCCCCAATATCATGCTCCGAAGCTCCGGCCATTTAAAGCGGGGGGAGCTCCGGAGCTCCGCCCCTTAAATGAGAGATTTGAGGCTTATGTAAGTTTAAAATACACTTTAAACTACTCCATTTGTATCGGTAGGAGTTTTTTTATTGATTTAAATAAGTTTTGCAAAAACATTAGTTTACAAAATCCTTAATTATTCATGAAATTAGTATTAAAATAGGGCGCAGCTCCGGAGCTCCGGGGGTTGCTTTGGAGCTCGGAGCTCCGGGGAACATCACTACTGCACATGCACAATCTATGTTATTTCAGAATAAAAACCCTTGTTTGCATTTTGCACAAATTTTGTGCAAAATGTAGATCTTTCATGTATTGTATGATTTTATATATTAGAATTTCGCTATTTTATTAAAAACTTTTTAACGGCTTTTGTTATTTTATTTTTGAGTTTTTAACATCTATAATACACTGCAGCTTTATGCAAACCTTTTGGCGAAGCAATGTTTAACCCCAGGGCTAGTTTTGTGCAGTGTTTACTGCTAATTCTCGTACATAAGATTTAGGGTCGATGGAGCCTTGGAAAGTTGGAGCTGGAACTTGGAGCCAAAAATAGGGAACTTGGAGCCGTAGGTACGGAACTTGGAGCCGTAAGTTAGAAACTTAGAGCCTAAAGTAAAAATCGCTAAAAAGCTTACCTAAGCCTAAGCCAAGCCTAAATCTAACACCAAACCATTTTTTTCTTAAAGGCCCCAAGTTGCCTTTGCTCGTGGCTTTATGTTCCCAAAAAATTCCGATGGCTCCAAGTTCTCTGCTTGTGGCTCCAAAAACCCTGTACCGCACATAAAGCAGGAAAAGTCGCTGCGCAAGAATAAAAGGTATTCTGCACGAAACATCAATGTGCGCGAAAAATCGCTGTCTGAAGATATGACCCGCCAAACCGATCAAAGTTTGACTTTTACCTTTACACTCTGTAGTAAATATCCCCCACATTGTCGTAGCCATTGTTTTGCGACAGGGGAGAGGGCTGCATGTTATTTACGTCAGGATTTTAAGGACCCTCAAACTGTCATATAGTATTCGTGATCACGTCATATATGTTTCGCTCTGTCGAAAACGTTGTGGGTGTAGAATCACTTTTAGCCAGAGTTGACTGGTTTCGGTTTGGTCCAGATTTGAAGGCGATGCGTTGATAGGTGTTGTTTCGCTTCGCTTTGCATTCCCACCTCGTGCAGGCCTGGATACTGGGAACGTGGATACCTGGATCTCACTCATATCCGCACTCGCAAAAACTTGCGAAAAAATCATACATCCATACATCACAAGCAACATTCCAAACATTACACACCAACACGGCTTCAAAAAACAATACTCCACTTACACAGCATTACAAACACTTTACACTCACATAGCAGCAGGTTTTAACAAACCAAAACCACCACACCACACAGTTGTCGTAGCTCTGGACATGTCCAAAGCTTTCGACACTACCAATCAATACACACTCATACACAAACGCGCACAAACACAAGTACCAACAACAATCACAAAATTCATAAACAACTACATCAAAGGCCGCAAAGCATACACCACATACAACAACTACAAATCAAAACAAAAACTCATCAAAACAGGAGTCCCACAAGGATCCTGTCTATCACCCACATTATTCAACATCTACACCGCAGACATACCAACACCACCACCAAACGTACACATCATAACATATGCAGACGACATCACAATATATGCATCACACCCAAACCACCACATAGCTCAACAACAAATACAACCATACCTACACGCAATACAAGCATGGACAGACAACAACCAACTAACATTAAATGCAAGCAAAACAACATCCACACTATTCACACCAGACCCTGCAGAGTACAACACACAATTATCACTACAAATAAACAACACAACACTCATTACAACCAAAAACCCAAAAATCTTGGGGCTCACATTCGACCCCAAGCTTACATTCAACACACACATCGCAAACACACACAGCAAAGCACGCAAAACACTCAAAATCATAAACGCACTCACAGCAACAACGTGGGGTAAACCAAAAGAAACACTCATACACACATACAAGGCAATCACTGGACCAATAATCGAGTATGCCAGCACAGTCTGGGGCCCCACTACATCACACACACAAATCAGCAAACTACAAACAATACAAAACACAGCTCTCAGGGTCGCAACAGGGCACACCACAGACACAAACACACACATCATACACACAGAGGCTAAAGTCCTCCCAATAGCAACACACATCCAACTCCACGCAAAACAAGCAAAATTGGCGGCCATGTACACAAACAACCCACTTAATTATTTAACACAACAGCCTGCACCCAGCAGGCTCAAAAAGCAAACAATATTTCACAACAACAACTACACAACAAACATACCTACAGACATACACAACAAAACTTACAAAGCACTAAAACAACAAATCCACACAAACACAGTCACAAACCACATAAATAACACTCCAATAAACCCAATACTTCAAACAAAAGCACCAGCAATAAGCAACGAGGAAGAAAATCTTCCTCGCGATGTCAGGAGAACCCTCGCCCAACTCAGGGCAGGGAAATCTCCTTTCCTCTACTCCTACCTACACAAAATCAATCCAACACAACACACATCACCAAACTGCCCGCTATGCAAAACACAAACACACACAACACAACACCTTTTTACATGCACACACATCAATACAACACTGGGACCAGAGGACCTTTGGGCAAACCCCGTAGCGGTTGCTGAGCTCCTCCGGGAGTGGGAAGAGGGGGTGAGCAAGGCGAGAGGCGTGCCGGACGGACCTACCCAAGGTTGATAGAAACCCTGGAAACTGGCAAACTCAACAATCACTTTTAGCCTATTATTGCTTTGCTTGGGAAAAAATAAACATTCCATGGAAGAGAACTCTCTTTTATCAGAAACAATTGGTAGAAAAATTTTTTGCCGGTGGGGAGAAGTATTTTGACAATAAACAAAAGAATAGTCGATAAACATTTTATTCCGATCATTATTTGCAACGTTTCGATAACTTCAAGTTACCATCATCAGGCTGTTCTATAAATACGTAAGCAATTAAAGCAATAATTACACAAGGTATACTAAAAATACAATAGCAAGAAATTACAATAAATAAATCTATATAATAAATAAAGTAGGACATGTGATATTAAAGAAAGTGTAAAGTAATTAAAATATTTTTTACAAAGAAAGTGTAAAGTAATTAAAAAAGAGATTTGATAAAACAAGGTAAGTGAAAGATAATTTAACGAATAAAAATTGGGATTTGAATAACAGTTAAGTTAGTTTTAAAAGTTTAAACGGGAAATAAGCATAAAGCTTAAATGTTAAAGGATATAATGATTTTTAGCAGAAAACAAAAAATTAAGATTAAACGGGAAATAAGCATAAAGCTTAAATGTTAAAATGTTCATTTTTAATCTTAATTTTTTGTTTTCTGCTAAAAATCATTATATCCTTTAACATTTAAGCTTTATGCTTATTTCCCGTTTAAACTTTTAAAACTAACTTAACTGTTATTCAAATCCCAATTTTTATTCGTTAAATTATCTTTCACTTACCTTGTTTTATCAAATCTCTTTTTTAATAAAATATATTTTATTTATTTTACACTTTCTTTAATATCACATGTCCTACTTTATTTATTATATAGATTTATTTATTGTAATTTCTTGCTATTGTATTTTTAGTATACCTTGTGTAATTATTGCTTTAATTGCTTACGTATTTATAGAACAGCCTGATGATGGTAACTTGAAGTTATCGAAACGTTGCAAATAATGATCGGAATAAAATGTTTATCGACTATTCTTTTGTTTATGGTTAAAAGTTATTCTGTAACGTTATTACAGGGTTTCCAGCGAGTCAGGAAAAGCACAAACTGCAGTGTTTTACTTAAAACTCAGGATCTATTGCAGTATAGCAATTTGTAGTTATGTAAAAAATTTTCGAAAAAGTTAGGGAGAATCTATATATAAATAGACGTAAT
>JASAMX010001474.1:0-27270 GCA_030248175.1 Microlaimidae sp. YZB2_3 | reverse complement strand
TATTTTTATCATTTCTTAAAAGTTTTAAATAAATAAATAACAGAGTTTGGTCAAACTAGAGCCGAAGTGTTTCAGGTTGAAATTTAGGGCGTACCGCTCTCCGTCAAAAAAAAAGAAGGTGTTTACAAGCTAAGAAAAATAAAAAAAATAAGTCGTCAGAGTTAATGTAACTTATAATTATTTAAATTGCAGCGCGTGATATTTTTTTCAAAGAACGAGTCTTGATCAATCTCACAATGACACCCTGATGGAATTCATTTTTAATCTATAGCATTACTCCTCGATTATTTATAAAATTAGTACAAAAATAAAACGGAGTTCCAGGGAATGCTCTAAAAACTTTGAAAAGCGTAGTTTTGACCGAGAACTCCAAGGAAGATTCTTAATATAAAAGAAAAACAAATTACCTCAAATTCCACATGATAAGGAAAAAATTCGGTAGACTTGGAGAGAGATAACAAAATGGGACAAATTGTACCTTCGTCTCATTTCCTGCCAGTATTCTCCGCTGAAAGAGCAGGACCTTTCGAAGACCGTCTGAGGCTCCCCGCTAATAATATCACGTAAAAAACCGAAAACGGTTTGACACACTCTGTGGGAGCATCCATCGGTTTCCATGCTCCAGATATTATGTTTTTGTAACAAACCATACGGTGGCAGTATATTGGAAGCCCTAAAATGCAGCGAATGTTTTCCGTCGCCTAAATTGTAATTTTTAATGCTAAGTTAAAAGTACAATTAAAAATTTTCACTGAAATAAATTTTCGCGATAAAATTTACGTAAAAAGACAGCGTTAAACGTTTAGAAGTATAATATGGCAATATTATATGAAAATATTCGGATAGCCGATATATGTATGCTGCTAAATTCCTGTAACAAAAATCTTATGAATAATTAAGACTTGATAAAACCGCTACCTCCGTACTTTTTAACTCGCCACTAATTTTTTGATTTTATTTTTGTTATTTCAAATTATTTTAACAATATTTATGTAAAGAAGAGGTTTCAAAAGATAGGCGCTTCGCTTGCTTACGCAGAAATATTCGCTGAATATAGTTCATATGATTTACAACCAAACCTTAAGTAAATGACGTGGTGCGTGAGCGTGTAAGCGTTCGTCAACACAACCACCATAATACGACGGTGTGACAAATACAAAGATAGTAAAGATAAATTTTGCAACACCACAATGAATGCGTTAGAAAAATATTTTTTTATAAACCAATTTTTAGCGCACGTTTTATATTACCTTTGTATTCATGACAGACAACACCATTGTCTCAGGATTGTTTAAGTCAATCGTGATAATAGGATTAATTTGCTAAACCGTAAAAGGTACTATATTCAATATTAATTTTAGCAGAATGCGTGAAAAAAGATCTTTTTCGTTGTTTTGTAAAAGTCTGAAAATTTTTTGGCAATTTTGTTAATTTTTTACTGTATATTCTAAAAAAGCACTTAAAAATTATTGTTATTGCGAAGAAACACATGAATTAAAAGTTTTAACGAATGTTAAAAGCTACCAGGAAGTGACAAAACTAACAAGTAAATTTTTTGCATAAAATCTCTAAACAAATATTAATTTAAAATATTATATCACTTTATATTTTTAGTTTAAACAATTACAAAAATAATTTAATGAACAAGAAGTAAAGAGCTATTAAATTTCTGTTCACATAAACAGAATTTAAAATCATTAATGTATTTAAATTAAATTAAACTTAACAAAACTTAATTAAGAAATTATTAGATAAAGGAGTCTTTTTATTTTGAGTAATGTTTGAGCCATTTCAGATAATTAAAAACAGACTCCTTGGACTTTCGTTAAAATCAGAACTTGTTTATTTATGGACCAAAGTTAATTATAACATATAGTTTAAAGTACTATAAGAAACTAAGTGGCATTCAGAACAATCTAAGATATTTAAAAAAAAATTTCAGGAGGGTTTCTGCAAAAAACTTTCGTTTTTTAATTTGACGCTTCCTGGTTGTATTCAATTTTTTTTTATGAAACAGTCTAATGGATTTAAAGAAATGTCACAATAAATACACAAACGTTGAGGTAAAACTTTAAAAAATAAATCTTAATAAAATAAACCGTATATTTTTTAAAATATTTTTAGTTTTATTCTTATCAGGTACTTCTAAAAAATTTAATTTAAAACCATTAACGTATTTTATTTACTATAAATTGCTGGGAAATAATCGAAACTAACGGTAATTAAAACAAAATATTACAAACAAGAAAAAATTACATCAAAATAAAATCTTTGCAAAAACAGGTTTGTTTCATTGAGTTACAGGTTTTAACACGAACATATTACAATAATTTTCTAT
Organism: Microlaimidae sp. YZB2_3; assembly: GCA_030248175.1. Taxonomy (NCBI): domain Eukaryota; kingdom Metazoa; phylum Nematoda; class Chromadorea; order Desmodorida; family Microlaimidae; species Microlaimidae sp. YZB2_3. The sequence goes on along the minus strand of JASAMX010001474.1, from coordinate 24,932 downwards.
TACAGGATCGAACCAAATTGTTTGGCAGATCGTGAAGGAAGACATCATTATACGGTTTTCACTCCACTGTTGAACGACTCAACACAGCTAATTATTTGATTGGTGTGCCTTGTTTGTTTGTTGGAAATATACAAAAGAGGGCATGTGGTACAAGTACCCAAATGAATTAAATCTATAGTGCCATTTCTGTTATTTTTAATTATAAGTCAAGCTACAAAGTGTGTGATTTTGATTCGAGTGATTAATGTGACTGGTTCCAAATTGTGACTTGATTGGTTATTTCGTAGCGCACTATTTTAACTCACTAAACATAAACCAGCCAGGACTGTTTGCTCCTAGGCGTTAACTAGGTAAATATTACATATAAGTTTATGCAAATGCTGCTGTCATTAATGTAATTTCTACCCTATTATATTCCTAGGCAGTGTAGGAATTGCATTATAAATGCTAATTTTATGAAAATATTGTTTTGTTCGAGACATACATTTATATACTTTATTATTTCATCGATTCCCACTCAGGCCTGGTTGTACCCTCAAAATCAAAGCAGACAGAAGCTAATAGCTACGTGTTGCTATTTAAATTCTTGTGAGTGTTACCTGTAAAAACTCTTCTCTTCTTTGTCGTTTCTCGCTAAAAAATTTTTATATTTTACACCGCATTTTCAGTAATTTTCCTGAAATTTTCGTTTCCTTAACCGCTTCCCACATTTTCATTCAGCAGCAGCGGTATACAAAAATGATGCGGACTGGCGACAAAATTCGAACTTTGAAATGTTATATATTCATAACGGAGGTTAGAATGTGTGCGGGACATATATGGGAGCATAGCTCAAGGTTAGGAAAAAATGTTTTTCGATGACGTCGTCACTACAGCCGATGCGGTAAAAAAAACCTGATTCCAAAAAAAACTTTTCTATCAGTACGAGATAACAAACGCCGCTTAGTATGCTGTTAAAACATATTTTTCTTAGTTTTTTTCTGAAAGTTTGAGCGAAATCGGCTCTCTCAATTTTTTTTATAATGCGTTGAATGCGCGCGGTTTTCGCGATTTTTCGCAAATTTTTGCCACGCTAATACACTGTCCCAATTATTTATTTTGTTTTGCTTCCTGCTCGAAGTGTGTACGATATTGATTATATTGTTATATATTAAATGTCCGCCAAATTTTATTTCTTACTTTTGACCTAAAAATTTTTTTTTGGGGGTTGACCCCCCGGGGGCTAGGAGGGGCCAAACACGAATGCCGAAAATTTTTTTCAATTTTTTTTTCAAAACCATCAAAAATGTAAAATTTATCACATAAAATGATGAATTTTGATATATCGTTTGTGTAAAAAAACCCAATATTAAGCTTACAATAAGCTGTCAAAAATGACGAATTTGAATTTTGGAAGGATCCCAAGCCCGTATGCTGGCAGCAGCAAACCTTTCAATTAAAAAGTTTTACAAGAATAATAAACTCTAAAAGATTAGTTTGAAATTGTTTAAATTTATTTTGATTTAAAATATTAGAAAATTGTCCAAATAACCCTTAAACCCAACATAAATTTTCGTTAAAATTCCAAGATACTTTGTTACGTCATGCAAATTTTTGTTATTACGTCATAATTGATAATTTTTATTGGCTCTTCCGCAATTAAAATGACGCAATTCAGACCTGGGCGCGCATTCTGACGCGCGGTTAAAATTTACCCCGGGTTAACTTTTTTACGTGCTTAAGGATGGGAGTGAAAAATCAATTTTACCTAGGTAAAAGTCGGGTTAAATTTTTTCAATTGTTTTAAGTATAAGAATTTATCCAACTCGAGAGGTGGTTAAATATTATCTCCCGTAGGATTAATTTAATAAAAAATAAAATACGCGCATTGATTAACTTTTTTATTTTGCGCGAGGTGGTTTTGCCGCACCAGAGGCAAGGAGAAAAAAATTTATTGCATTGATTTTTTTCCCACATGCGGTAGCGGTTTAGAGAAGCTGGGAGTTGGAATGAAGGAGAAACAAGATTTTATTTTGCGGGAGGTGGTTTCCTGTGCTAGAGGAAGGGAGAACAAAATCATTACATTTATTACAATATAATACATAATTTAAATGGCTTTTTTCATTTTAACCAATTTATTTAAATTTCTGGAAAATTAGGGCACAATTAATACAAATATATATCATGGGTGGCGCGGGAGCGCCACGGGGCGATTTAGCCCCGTGGCGCCGCGCCAACCATAATTAGAGAACGTGGGTAAATTTTGAAATTCAGAACCTTCTTCTTCTTATTATTATTATTATTCCAACGCTCCATTCTTAAAAACGATATTCCTCATTCGTTACTGATTGATCAAAAATAAACATGGGCTCATTAGAAAGAAGAAGGAATTACGCAAATTTCTTAGGAAGCACTTTTTTCATTTAGGTCCTTGTTATCGATTTATTGATCAAAATAAAAAAATTGAAAAATAGACAAATAAAAACTCCCAACCGCACAATAACAGCCTTTTGGCAACAATAAGGATTGTACAGAGCAGACAACCAACATCCCCTAATAAAAACCGCACAAAAATAGCAGACCGGTTTTAATTGGTGGCAGAAACGGCACCAGTTTCCAGCGCCATCTGCTTCAACCGTGCGGAAAACGGCAAAAACAACAGAGTACTTTTTTTAATTCTTGCATTACTGATGACAAAATTAATTCAAAGTTTTATTTATTAAAAAATAATAATAAGCGTCGGTGGCGCGGGAGCGCCACGCGCCGGTAATCATCGCTGGTGCGGGGTGCCAACTGCAATTTAACCCACGGCACCGCGCCAACTATACTTAGAGAACGTGAGTAAATTTTGCTTTTCATGTTCATCATCTTATTATTATTATTATTTTTTTTACTTTAAAAATTATAATTGCAATCATTGGCGCACGGCATCGCGCCAACTATATTTAGAGAACGTAGGTAAAATTTGTCTGGAGCGCAACTGCACCGCAATTAAACTACGTGGGTTAATTTTGTAATTTAAATTCATCTTCTTCTTCTTATTATTTTTTATTTTATCTCGGCAACGGAATGATTATAAACATATGTCATTGCGCAGCTAAAACTATAGTTTATTAGGCTATTTTTTAATTTAATTCAAAAAAAGTGGTAGACTAGCCTTGAAAAATGCTCTAATAATAGAGCAGGAAAAAGGGGCGATTTTTCCCCGGGCGTATGTTTAGACAGAAAAGATGTAGACTAGTCTGAGATGGACATTATGTGGACTATAGGAAATTTACATTTGGTTTTGCCAGCTGCTCACTAAATAAAAATTTCTACGATATGATAATGATTTGTTTATACATTGATCTACTCACACAGCACTGTTGCATTTTTTTTAGTTTGATGAAATGTCAATTGAAAAAATCATACTCACAGCAATCTTTGACAAGCGCGAAATCGCCACTTTTTTAAATTTATAGTTGTTTCTTACACATACAAATATAACCTTCTAATTGAAAAAGTGGTGATTTCGCGCTTGTCAAAGTTTGCTGTGAGTATGATTTTTTCAATTGACATTTCATCAAACTAAAAAAAAAATGCAACAGTGCTGTGTGAGTAGATCAATGTATAAACAAATCATTATCATATCGTAGAAATTTTTATTTAGTGAGCAGCTGGCAAAACCAAATGTAAATTTCCTATAGTCCACATAATGTCCATCTCAGACTAGTCTACATCTTTTCTGTCTAAACATACGCCCGGGGAAAAATCGCCCCTTTTTCCTGCTCTATTATTAGAGCATTTTTCAAGGCTAGTATTAAACTTGGAAATAAATAATATTTGTTTTTTATTTTTATTGGAATGGATTTAACGGGGTAAACAGTCAGTCTTGCGTCAGAATGCGACCCCAGATCACGGATTCAAACGTTTTTACACGAAAAATAGCATTACTTTAAAAAATTACATTGGGATAATGGCAAAAGTTGAGATAAATGGTTATTAGAAATTTGTTGTTGTGTTGACAAACGGGGAAACATGTTTGCAAGTAAGAAAACACTTCAGAAAGAATATTTTTTAGCTGCGATATTTGGCCATTTTGTAATAGAATTTTAACTTTGAAAATATATTTTTTTAATAAAATAATCTGGAAATTCGAAAAAAAAAACGTTTAAAGCTTATTTTTTTGTTAAAGTTTTTTTTTAGTTTAAAGGTTTGCTGCTACCAGCATACGGGCTTGGAATGCTTCTTAATTTTAAATTCGTCATTTTGAAAGCTAATTGTAAGCTTAATATTAGGTTTTTTACACAGACGTATGTGATAAATTTTACATTTTTGATAGTTTTGAAAAAAAATTTCGGCATTCGTATTTGACCCCCCTAGCCCCGTAGTCAACTCCTCAAAAAAAATTTTAGGTCAAAGTAAGGAATAAAAATTGGCGGACATTGAATATATAACAATATGATCAATATCGTACACACTTCGAGCAGGAAGCAAAACAAAATAAATAATTCGGACAGTGTATTAGCGTGGCAGAAATTCATGAAAAATCGCGAAAACCGCGCGCATTCAACGCATTATAAAAAAAATTTGAGCGAGCCCATTTCGCTCAAACTTTCAGAAAAAACTCAGAAAAATATGTTTTAACAGCATACCAAGCGGCGTTTTTTTATCTCGTACTAATAAAAAAGTTTTTTTTTTGGGACCAGGTTTTTTCACCACATAGGCTGTAGTCATGACGTCATCGAAAAACATTTTTTTAAACCTTTTCAAAAGATAGCCAAGTGTTTGAGCTATGCTCCCATATATGTCCCGCACATATTCTAACCTCCGTACTGGATAAATAACATTTCAAAGTTCGAGTTTTGTCACCAGTCCGCATCATGTTTGTATAGACTAAACATACTATAGGTTTTTACCCAAACGTATTGAGGTCGGTCTACCCACTGACGTTAAAAAAGAATGAGTTCAACCAGAACAAATCAAATCGCCAGGCTAGAAGCGGAGAATGCGGCTCTGCAGCAGAAGTTGGCGGATGTGGAGGAGAGGCTCGCCCAGATGGAGGAGACACGGGCTTCTGGTGTTGATGTGGAGCTGGTGACTATGGTGTGCGAAAAAGTGTTTAATCGATTAATACCTATGATGGACAGTTATTTCAAGCGCATGGAGGTCCGAAAAGAACATGAGACAATGCTGGTTGTTTCTGGTTTTCCGGAGAATGATAACAGGGAAAAAGAAAAGAAAAACGTGGCTGAGCTATTAAAACCTCTTGATAGTAGTGATACGGGTGAAGTCATCCACCCAATTGAAATTTTTTGTAATTGGAAGAGCTAGCGACCGCCCCAGGCTGCTTAAAATTAGGTTAAGTAATAAACATATTAAACAACATAAACGTATTAAGTTAGTTCATTCAGGCGGTCGCCTAAGGGATTCCACCAAATATGACAAAGTTTACGTAAGGCCATCTTTTACTGAGGAACAAAAAGTCTGTCAAAAAGAGTTGCTTGGCAAAGTTCGGGAACTAAGAGAGCAGAACAAAAAGGTTTCACTTCGGTATTCTGCTGATGATGATCCATTTTTGTTCAACATCACTCTCAAGGCTCCTCTAAACGTTTTAAAATAGGATATTTCGCGACGGATATTTCGCGATATTTCAAAATAGGATATTTCGCGAATAAATAGTTTTAGTTTACTATAAATACCATTATGGTAAACTAAAGCTTATACCTAGTATAAAAATTTTGTGTATGAATGCAAGAAATCTTGCTAACTCCTTAGACGAGCTTGATTTCAGGAGATGACCTTATCTTTAGCTGTTGATATTTGCTTTATTTGTGAAACATGGCTCACTCAAATAACTTCTAATGAAATGATCATGAAAAATAGAGAATTTATCGAAGGGATGTTTATCGAAGGAATCGACAGCAGCGGCGAGGAGGTGGAGTATTTCTATTAATTAAAAATATTTTTATAGTAGTTGAAGTTGAAATGGGGGAAAAGTATGATGCAATACAACTACTCTGTTTTTTTAGCGATACTGGAAAAAAGTTGACAAAACATTTTTTGTTTGCGGACTTATTGACGCCTCGTAGTTAAACCGCTCATCAAGTAAGTATATCCGGCACCCAGCACGATATTTACTGTAATTAAACGGTGATGTGCGGTTTTATAATAATTACCGCGCTGGATTCCGGCTATCTTTACATGTTATATGAAAAGATGAGCGGTTTAACTACGATGTGTTTATAACTTTTGAACGCACCGCGATCAATATGCAAATATCTCGCGTTAAGGTCCTTGTACTTTGGGCTACCTCCTGAAAAAAATTTTTTCAAAAATTTTGGGGGGTTAGCCCCAAAATTGCAGACATTTACGGTCGATTTTGTTCGGCCAAATTTTTAACTTTTTACCATATGGGGCTTTACGTCTGAAAATTTTTTGGCAGATTGCCCATACTTTTTTGAGCTCAAAAATATATAATTTGTTAGGGGTAACCTACCTGGGTCGGGTACCCCGAGAGGTTAAAGGGGGTTAATTTCACGATTTTTGCTAAAAATTTTTGTATGGGGGACACCAAATGCATATTTTGGCATCATGCTTAAAAACTGTTAGAGCCACAGGCCTGAGACCGGGGGGATTTATGCGGAAATTTAAGTCCGACATTTTGGTGATAGTCTCAAAAAAATCTTGATGCCCTAAGGCACTGCAATGGCTGACCCCTTAAAATAATACTTTTGACACAGCCCATCTACATAGGCGAGTAATATATCATTTTAAAGCTCCTGGCGTGCTGATTTCAAAAATTTTTGGGGGTACATTATGGGTTGTAAAAATGGTAACCATTAGATGAATCGAGTTGAAATTTATATTTTTGGGATAAGCGTGTCTAAAACTTTGATATGAGTATAAACATGAGGGTATTATAATAAATATATAAAAAAGACCCCCTAAAAATTTTTGGGGGTACATTATGGGTTGTAAAAATGGTAACCATTGGGTGAATCGAGTTGAAATTTATATTTTTGGAATAAGCGTGTTTAAAGCTTTGATATGAGTATAAACATGAGGGTATTATAATAAATATATAAAAAAGACCCTCTAAAAATTTTTGGGGGTACATTATGGGTTGTAAAAATGGTAACCATTGGGTGAATCGAGTGAAATTTATATTTTTGGGATAAGCGTGTCTAAAGCTTTGATATGAGTATACACATGAGGGTATTATAATAAATATATAAAAAAGACCCCCAAAATTTTTGGGGGTACATTATGGATTGTAAAAATGGTAACCATTAGATGAATAGATGTGAAATTTATATTTTTGGGATAAGCGTGTCTAAAGCTTTGATATGAGTATAAACATGAGGGTATTATAATAAATATATAAAAAAGGCCCCCCTAAAAATTTTTGGGGGTACATTTTGGTTGTAAAAATTGTAACCATTAGGTGAATCGAGTTGAAATTTATATTTTTGGGATCAGCGTGTCGAGAGCTTTGATATGAGTATAAACATGAGGGTATTATAATAAAATCACCTCTTAAGAATTTTAGGGGGTACATTGGTGGGTGCAAAAATGGGTAACCACTGAAGAAAATTAGAAAAAACTATATATTTTTGAAATCAGTGCGTCGAGAGCTTTCATATGACTATAAACATGTCACTTAAAATGAAAAAAAATGACAAAATTACCATTTTTCAAAATTGGGGGTATGTAACCGGGTAACCATAAAAAATTTTAGTCTAAATTAATATTTTTGAAATCAGCACGCATAGAGCTTTCAAACGAATATAAACACGGCTTATAAATAATAAAAACAAAAAAATCATCCCTTACTAATTTTGGGGGTACAAAGGGGTCTGTATTTTGGTTACCCGACTATTTAGAGCAATTTTTTTTATATTTTTTAAATCAGCACGGCGAGAGCTTTAAAATGATATATTACTCGCCTATGTAGAGGGGCTGTGTCAAAAGTTTTTTTTAGGGCTCAGCCATTGCAGTGCCTTAGGGCATCAAGATTTTTTTGAGACTATCACCAAAATGTTGGACTTAAATTTCCGCATAAATCCCCCCGGTCTCAGGCCTGTGGCTCTAACAGTTTTTAAGCATGATGCCAAAATATGCATTTGGTGTCCCCCATACAAAGATTTTTAGCAAAAATCGTGAAATTGACCCTCTTTAACCTCTCGGGCTACCCGACCCAGGTAGGTTACCCCTAACAAATTATATATTTTTGAGCTCAGAAAAATATGGGCAAGCTGCCAAAAAATTTTCAGACGTAAAGCCTCATATGGTAAAAAGTTAGAAATTTGGCCGAAAAAAATCAACCGTAAATTTCGGCAATTTTAAGGGCTAACCCCCAAAATTTTTGAAAAAAAATTTTTTTCAGGAGGTAGCCAAAAGTACAAGGACCTTAACGCGAGATATTTGCATATTGATCGCGGCGCGTTCAAAAGTTATAAGACCGCAAACAAAAAATTTTTGTCAACTTTTTTCCAGTATCGCTAAAAAAAAACAGAGAGTAGATGAGCAATGATCCAAACTTTTTTGTTAAACTTGCGAGAAACTCACCCGAGTTCAGATGATTCATTTACGAAGCTCCACTTTCTTTTAACAAATAAATATCGTAAGTCCCTTTTTTTGTAATGTAATAAGTTTGTTAATAACAGCAAAAGTCCAAACGATAATATACGTATTAGAATTTTAAATTCGGAATGAAGCCTACGAGATCTTTACGTTCATTGAAGATCAATTTTTTATTAAACGCTCATTGGCTGAAAGCGATTCTATACTTTCATATATTCAAAAAAATCTTTAACATTGAAGAAATTCCGTTTAAATGCAAGGGTTTTTGACCATCGTGTTTAAGAGCAATTTTTATAGTTTACTAAATATTCTCCGCTTATGACCAAACTTCTGCAGCACGATATTTAGGGTTAGGAATATATCCAATCAGTTCAATGGGTGTGAATATTTAAGATTCTTAGACAATTTTGTAAGCACGCAGTCAAAGACGGCCGTACTGTCGCGCAAAAAATACTGATTTGTTTAACTTAGCGTAGTCCTCCGCAGCAAAATTTCCCTTCATGGAATAAGGTAGATTGTAATTGTAATTGCAAAACCATTTACCAAGAACAATTAATACAGTTACAGAAGTGATCCCCATATTGTTATCTCCATAAATATTGTTATTTTGTGCTGGAAAAATAAGCGTGAATAAATACAATTAGGATTTATTTGGCACTTCTTTCAATAAATAAACATTTATAAATATTACCACAAACCATTAAAAATCTAACATTTATAAACACTCAATATTTACTGCATCAAGGGTTTAATATGGTGAAATTTCTTATCAATGAATTTGAGACTTTGTAGTTAAATAGCAATTTTTCATATAATATGTAAGCATAGGTGGGCGGGGGGGGGGGGTTGGGGGGTTATACTCCCATAAAAATCCTGATTATAGCCGACACCCATCCTAAAATTTGGGGGTGCTCCTTGCTCCGGACACCCCCCTAAAACTTAGCAGGTCCCAGTACTAAACTCTAAAAATGTGGTATTTGAGGTTAACCCCAAAAATTTTTTTGGGACACCCCCTCCCCAAATTTCGGCAGTCGAGTATACCCACCAAAAATCCGGGAGACTGCCCACCTATGTATGTAAGCATATCCACAAAGCAGGAACCGGTCCATTAAACGCGTGTGAAGTATGTGCTATGATGTTAGCATAGCTTGTTGTTTAAAACTCTTAAAATTGTTCAAATTTGCATTTTTTTTCTCAAAAAATCTTATAAAATTTTTTGTTAAAATTAAATAAAATAATATTTTAACAATTTCATACATATTTAAAAAAAATAAAAACCTCTACTTAGGAATTTTGTTAAAACCTAAATAAGGATTTATCGCTTTATGAGCTTGTATTTAAAATACAAAATATGCATTCAATTATTGAAATATTTATTTATGCCTGAGACCAATTACCAATATGCCAATTTACAAAAAGAAATGATTAAGTTCGTTAGTGTTATATTCTCAGAGACCGGGGAATATACAAAAAGGAGAAATTTTTTACCTACCGTTTACCCAAGTTTTAGATAGTAAAAACTGTAGTTTTTACAAAAAAGATGCGTACTGGTAAAAATTATTTAAGTGTGTATATTTTGCAAACCAAATATCAATTGATCATAATTATGTCATTGTATAAACTGTGATGTAGCTTATTCAAATCGTTTTTCGCCTAATATACGCACTCAGTTTTCTCCAGTACAAATCCTTTTAGTAAAGGATAATTTAAGAAATACAAAAAAATCACATTTAAAGGCACCATAAATACCACAGTTGATTCAGTTCACTTTTTACATAATTTTACAAAAATACATTACTTGGAGAATATTATATACCTACTTTATAGTATTTTTCAATTTACCCAAATTGTACGGAATCTTTTAATAAATAATTATTTTTTGTTATTTGGTATTTTTAAAGTTTTATAGTTTTTGCAAAGAATGAACGTCTTCTGCACATTGTATTAAATTTTCGAAAAATCTTAGGAATTCATAATCGTCTTGTTAGTAAAAACCATAGCCTCACACCTCGGCACAACCTCTACTGCAATAAAATATCCTTCTGTTTATGAGACCAAACCATTTTCAATGCTAAAATCGGCCGCCGACCTTGAATTCGCGAATCAGTTCACTAATAGAAATCATCTATTATGCTTCGCAGTTAAGTCTCATCTGCTCAGCGCTTCTTTTAAAAACTCCGAGCTGTCATCCGGACTTCCGAGTCGCGGCTGTTCACCAAAACTTGGCAGTTCCAAGCTGGTCGCTGCTCCGGCCAGCAGAAGGTTCCCTGATCCGGGGGAAGCTTGGGAGAAGTGGCTGCTGCCGCTGGTGAAATGGGAGCTGCTGGTGGTATGAGACCCGCTGGTGGGATAGGAGCCGCTCCACTGCTGGCGCAGGAGGCCGCCTGCCGGTGTGCTGCTCCTACTGGAAGGCCCGGAACCTCGGGTGGGAGCGATGTCCTCTGGCAAGTCCATGCTAAGTGGGGTGGGGCTCCGCTTCTTGTCCGCCCCTCCGCCAGGTCTGGGCGCTGACTCCTGCTCCAGGAATTGGACAAACTGCTGGGCGATGGATTGACCCCCGGCACCGCCCGAAGGACCAGCCGGGGATCGCAGGAACTCCAACCAGCCCCCGCCCTCGATTTTTTTGAAATCCTCAGCCGTGAACCCTAAACGTTTTTCTATTTATTTTACAAATCATAAAATAAAACTGACAACATTATTTTACATTACGATTCCTACTTAATATTTGTTTGTATTTATAATCCGCAATCGCAAACAACATTTTTTCCATTAAAGCTTTTCAATAGTATTTATTTTTTATTACACTTCCTTGAAGCAAATCTAAGGGCCCTTACTCCACCATTTTTACACTTTGACATCCCAGCACCTACTTTTTTGATATTCTACTCGTACCATCCACATTTCGACATGAGCGACTTGTTCTGCCCCCCTTCCAGGACCATGGACATGGGTGAGCAGGGGGAGGAGAGTTTGAGGTATCATAATACCCTCCAAATCCTTTGAAGATGTTTTTGTTGCAAAGGAAATATTATTTTCTCTGAATAACCATTGACCTCGTGAATATGATTCTTTTAACATACAGATACAACTAATTAAAAATCGCGCAAAACACATTCGACATGATATTCGAAACTATGCCTTGCTCTCAAAGAGAATAATCAAGAAACTAAAAATAAATTCGAAACTATGCCTTCCTTTTAAAGAGAAAATAAAAACACCAACCCAGTATTGAACCAAGTAAATGAGCAATTTCGTTTTTCTTTCCACCAGGAGCCGAAAAATAACTGAGAAACAAATTTTTTAAAAGCTCTTTGTCCACTTTAGCACCTAAAACAGAAAAAAACACATTAGAATCCGAATAAAAATATTATTTTTTTCTGTATACTTTTATGTACTAAAAAACTATCAACGATTTTTACAAATTTTGTTGTCACGTAAATTAACGATACATATAGCAAGCATACAATACGAAAGTATGTAAATGGGATTTTTTTTGCTCTGGAACAAAAAACAAAACCTGGAATGTTACAGTTAGCTAGCTACCAATGTATCTATATGCACTGATAAAAAATTATTAGTGATAAAATTTGGCCCCGAACAGGGCAATTTATGCATAGTTGATTTTACATCAGAGTTTACAATGCACAGTTCTTCTAGCATAAGGTACTCCTCAAACCAGTGGCGTGCCCAGGGGGGGGCGGGGGGGGGGAGGCCCCCCCCCTAAATTCGGCGAAGCCGGATTTTTTCGTAAGGGGGACCCTTACGTTTTTTTAAATTTTGGGAGAGAAAACTTTTTTTCTTTAATTTTAATACAGAAACCTTCCTGATGCCTTCCAAACGCATATTAATAGTCAAAAAACCGAAATTTCCTCGCTACGCGGGTAGTTTAAATTGACCATTTATCTTCGTTTTTTGATTTCAAATCAATTATCCTGTTCAGTAGTTAAGGCATACATGTTTAATAAAACTACTATAAACACTATTATCCTTTTATTAATGTTTTAAACACATGTTTTAAATGTATAGGTATAGGCACCTTGCACTGGAACTCGGTTTATACATGAAGTATGCAATATACATAAGCGTCACCATTATTGGATAATTACCGTTTCTCCTACTTATCTTTCGTAGTATGCAGATCAACAGATCGAAAGCGCGCGAAATTTTTATCGGTTGATCTGCATAGTACAAAAGATAAGTAGGAGATACGGTAATTATCCATTATGGTGACACTTATGTATATTGCATACTTCATGTATAAACCGAGTTCCAGTGCAAGGTGCCTATAAAAAAACCTTAAATTTGTAAAAAGTATCATCTAGAATTAAAATTTCTAGTTTATTTTGGCGCCTTAAATTAAAAATTTTCTCCCCCGGGGGGCATTTTGCCCCCCGGACCCTCAGACAAGGGGCTCTGCCACTTGACCCCGCAGGGGGGCTCTCACCCCCAGACCCCCCATTTCTGGGGGGCTGCCGCCCCCCAGACCCCCCCCCCCCCCGAAATAAAATCGAGGGCGCGCCACTCCTCAAACCATTAATATAAATTAGATGTAAAATTGTTATTCTATTTTGAAGCTACAATTACTAGAATCTTTTCATTGCGCAGTTTTTGTTTTCTAAATTTTGCGTCTCGCTTTGCGTTTTTTGCGTTTTACCCACAATTTTGCGTCTCTTTCTATATCAGCAACTAATTACGTTACAAAGCGATCGGTGCTTACCGTTAACTTTCTGAGCCTGGCTCAGTCGAATGTGAAGTTGGTCTATTTCCCCTTCTTTGGACTCCAAAAGTGCCCGTAAACTGGACACTTCCACGTTTTTCGCACTGAGTTGCTCCCGCAGTGCGTCGGCGCTTTCCCCGGCTTTCTCCCGCAGTTGCATATGCAAATCTTCCAGTTTGGCGACGAGGTTCTCCTTCTCCTTGCACACCCGCTCGAAGTCCATTTTGTAGCGATCCACTTGACCCATTGCTAGCGAGTCGCTTTCCGCTTGAAAATGCTGCAAAACTCCTGTAAAAAATAACACGTTTATATAGCGTAACATTTTAGAACGCACTCGCCTTAAACTCGTCCTAATACTTCTTTTAGTGTAAGCGTAGGATATAAGTTATTTTTGAAAATTTTATCTAAAATTTATATTTCGGGTTTTTTTTTATTTTAAACATTTTCCAGCAAATTTGAGACTTTTATTTGAAATTATAATGTTTTTTTTTAAATGTTTTAGAGCTTATAAAAAGATTTTAAAGTGTGTCATTATAACGTCATATCAATAAATGGTTGATGCGTATCATTGAAATATTATTCTATACCACGTTTTTCCTACAGAATTTTGAAACAGCGTCAAATGTTTCATAATATTTTACTACCTGTTACGAAGTATTTTGATACTCAAATCAGCTTTTATTAAGCAAATAATATTTGTCCATGAGTAGCAATATTTATCTTTGATGTTTCCTTAGAATTTTGTAAGCTGGCACTTTTTTGACAACTTTAAGAATTTTGAAAAAAAGGAAAAATCTTAAAATGCTAATTGCTAATTTTAATATTTATATTTTTTTTTCTCAGTAAATTGGTAATAAATAAAATACTGTATACTAGGTAAAACAATAAATAATTTTGAAAATCAATTCAGGGAGGGTTTTTAAGCTGCGAATGTGGTGCAAGCATTTCGTGATTTTTAAATTTAAATTAAAATTTAGTGATTTTTATATCTGGCGCGACTAGAAGCCAAACTCCAAACTATTTATAAGAAGAAACTTGACAACCTGCTAATCTGAATAATGCTGTAACTCTGGAGGACAACTTCATAAAACTATAAAGCAATAACTTTTACATTTTTTTCATTAAAAACTTACCTTGAAGTTTTTCAACTGTTGCAATAGATTTTTCTAGTTCTTCGGTTTTAGTGGCTAATTCCAACATAGATTCATCCCTTTGCTTAGCCATTGCTTCGAGTTGTACTTTTAAATCGGCGATTTGGTCCTAAGTTTAAAATGTAAATTTAAAATGTTTTTATCAGAAACAAAGTTGAAATCTTTAAAAAGGCGTAATTCTACCATAAATTATAAGGTACCTATACCAAAGCCGATCTGAAGAGGTTGAGGTACGCATATGCCCTTAGAAGTGGACCTCTTGATCATACATGGGCAAGTTGTTCCGAAGTAGGGGGAATTAAACCCAAAATTAGGGGGGATTAAAATCCGAGAAACGCAAAATACCCATATAGTTTTTTCTGGAGTGCATTTTATCCATATCGTTTTTCGATTTTAAAGAAAAAATAGGTAAAAAACGCTAGTTAGGTCAAAAAACCCTTTTTATTGCATTTTTGAGCTTTTTACTGTTTAAAAACCTAAAACTTAAGTTTTTCGTTTTGAGCTCAAAACTTAAGTTTGGAGGCAGTTAGAAGTCATTTTAAAGACATTTTTTTCTTCATTTTTCTAAAATTGGGGGGTTAACCTTTTCTCCACTCCCACTTCTGAGTGGGGGGTAACCACCCCAACCCCCCTCCTTTGTTATTGTTATTAATGATTAATAGAGAAACTATGAACAGAAATTATTTTATAAAAAAGTTATTTTATAAAACAAAAAGTTAAATTACAACATTAATTTTAAAGAAAATAACAATTAAGCTGAGGATCAATATCAATCATTGGCTCTAATATATGATTGATTTTACGCTCCTTTAATAGAATCTATTAGAAGATTTTAAAGGTTAAGCTTTAAGGAGAGTTACTAAATTCTTCAAAAAATGACAAAAACCAGATAATAAAAACTATTTATGTTTCCTATGCACCAAAGGGACCGGCTATAACATTTTAAATCCGTGCGTTGCTGCGTACTAATAACATTGGCTTCTATTTATACACGTATAGAATTGCGTGGCCTTACTTGCATTTGGGACTCCGTGTCTCTACTGGTCTCTGAATACAACGAGGCGTTCTTCTCCGCTTCTCGAAGCTTTTGCCTTAGGTCCGTCTCCCTTTCTTCCGCCAGAACCGCCTCCCGAGTATAGTTTTCTTCAACCTAAACAAACATTCAGAATTTAAAAGTATTTAATTTTAATATCCAGAATTATTTGATTTTATCTAATTTCATTTTATACCTATATATTTTCTCCCTGTCGGGGGGGGGGGGGGGGGGGGGGGGGGGGGGGGGGGGCGGCTCTCTGGTTTTTTTTGGGGGGGGGGGGTTGGGTCTTATAAAATACATACGTAACTGTGGAAATTACGAATGTACAAATTTGTAATTTTTTTAAATTAGGAACGCCGTTTTATTAATATACTTTTTAATTAAAAAAAAACAACAAAAAACAATGCGTTTATTAATTTACAATTACAGACAATTTTTATAAAATAGGTCCCTGGTGTGTGTCTTTAATTAATACTATATTATTCCGTAAAAAAAGCTGTATGTGTGCATTTGGCGTGTGTAATAAATGCGCGAAGACGCCTTTCCGCTCATTTTTCCTTAATTTTTTCAGAATTTGGAGCTCTGTACCAAGTCGTTCTGGGAAGGGAACTAGATCTGGGATACGGAAACAAGTGTGAACGCTTGTTTTCACTGTTTCTGATGTCTTGGAATTGGGAACAGGTGTGAACGGGCCGTAAGAACTGGTAAAAACTATATTATTAGTGTACCCCAACTACATCCGGTCTAATCTGCCCACCTACAATTCTACAAAAAACTGTTAGAATCTCATTATTACGTAAATAATACAATATAGGTTTATGCTATAAAACTGATTCATTAGATTAGTTAGACTTTTCGCCATGCCTAACCCTCGTGATCAAAATTTTTGGAATCTCGCATAACTTAATTTCACATCATAAATCGTTATGCTACGTCAGCACTTCCTCGTTGCTATAAAAGTAGCCTTCTCGAATGATATTTATAGTCTTAGCTCTTGAGTTAATTTTACGAGATCTCTCTCGTCTTGAATCGTCGCGTGTTGGTTTCGTAAGTTAGGGTTGTAACTTGAAACTACTATTTATTTCTTTTAATTTTTTGCCTTAGTAAATATTATAATTTAATTTTAGTTTACTTTTGCAACTACTTAACAAAACGATCGCCATTAATAAGTCGCCTTCACAACAAATAACGCAAAAAAACCGCTCACATGCAAAAGGTGCTGGGTGAGTCGCTCGTTCTCCTTAACGGCTTTCCTTTTTGCCTCATCGGCGGCCGTCAGCTTCTGGACGAGGCTCTGGGATCGCTCCCTTTCCGCTGACAGTTCCGCGTTCAGCCGCCCGTTGGCCTGCTGGAGTCTGATCTGCTCTTCCCGGAGCTGCTCCAAACCACACTGAGCCTGGCTGCTCTAAAATTTTTTACGATAAAGTATAATAAAATAATACCAAAATCTATTTAAACAATTTAACTTATTTTGAGCTTTTTTTCTTTAGCCCATTCTTGTGATTAATTTTATCTGGACTCATTATAGTCTAGTGTAGCAGATAAAAACTGTAATAATACGCTTAGTAGATTTTTTTGAAAATTGTATAATTTTACTTGTGCATGCGATTTTTTTTATTTTGTAAAACCTCTGCACACAGCTTTCGCAAGGTACTGTCTTTGACTTAGTAAAACAGTTACTGTACTCTCACAAGAATTTAAATCATTGAAGAATTCGAGCGATGCAATGTCCCCTCCTTTCGAGTGTTTAATGAGAGAGGGGCATTTTAAAATTGATAGGCATATTATTTTTTAAACCGAGGCAAAAAAGAGCAAAAAAGTAATATTTAAGTAAAAATTTGTCTAAAATGGCTTGAGTTTTGCAAAAAACAGGCTAAAAATCGCTAAAATTTCGAAAAATTAGATAAAAAATAGCGAAAAAAAAATTTTTTTTCTAGCGGGTAGGAGACACCAAAACGGTTACGAAGGGGGCAGACGCAGGT
Organism: Microlaimidae sp. YZB2_3; assembly: GCA_030248175.1. Classification (NCBI taxonomy): domain Eukaryota; kingdom Metazoa; phylum Nematoda; class Chromadorea; order Desmodorida; family Microlaimidae; species Microlaimidae sp. YZB2_3. Next base: position 7,502 of record JASAMX010001474.1, on the reverse strand, counting down.
CTGGTAAATAATTTAAATTACCTCTGATAAAGAAGTTTCAAGGGATTTGATTGTTGCCTGCAAACCTTCCGCATTTTGCTTTAGCATTTCGATTTCTTTTTCCTTTTCCACAATGTTATTTTCAAATTTATTGTTTTGTTGCTGTAGAGTAGCCGTCGATTTTTTGGCCTCTTCCAGTTCATGTTTCAGCAATGTTTCTTGTGTTGTTAATTGTTGAATTTGAGTGTTTCCTTTCGTAAGCTAAAATATTTATTATTTCATTGATTATAAAATTATAATTTTTCATAATTATAGAATTTTTCATAATTAGAACTTTTAAGAAAATTTATTTTACACTGGGTTTTATTTTGCCAGCGCCTAGGCGCCAGCTGGCTAACCAGCTAGCCTCCAAACTTTAGGCGCCAGCCCAGAAATCTAGGCGCCAATAACATAATTTTTTTTCTATTTTCACAAAAAGGCCACATATTATTGGTTTTTTTCATATATTTTCATACATATTTTTAGATGGCTTTTGTAGTCAAACGTTTCGTGTTATATACTAGTACAATTAATTTAAAAAAACGACTCATTTTGCCCATCTCAATACTCAAATTTAAATGCGTAAAATTTTGTTCAAGAATTATATAATTTAACAAGAAAACATAAAGACTAGTGATGTCCCTACCCTCCCACATCATGCTCCGGAGCCCCGGCCACTTATAGCGGAGGGAGCTTTGGAGTTCCTTCCCTAAAATATTTGATTTCAAGCTTATTTAAGCTTAAATGCTTGAATTATTTTATTTGCATTTTTACAGTTTTTTTAATTGCCTTTAATAAGATTTGAAAAATTTTAGTTTAAAAAAATTTTTACTAAACAATCTCTAGGATAGCTTTTTATTATTCACACAATTAGTATAAACATAGGTGGTCCGTGAATTGCTCGTGGACGTGGATTGCTCCGTAGCTCTACAAAGCGGAGCTCCATTACACACAGCTTGAAGCTCAACATTTTAGTGTTAAAGATAAATTAAAATCTTTTTAACACTTTGAAAATTCCTGCAATTTCCGTGCAAGCAAAAAAGGATTTTCTCAGAAGTTATTTTCAGGTTTTAATCAAAACTAAAAATAGGTGTTTTTAGAATTTTACTTTTAAATGGGTTTTTTTTAATTAAAAATGTAACCAGTTAGAACTTTTACCTAAATCTTTATATATTATATATATATAATATATATCATAAAAAAGGATTAAATTGTAGGTAAACTAAAACAATACGCGCTGAGCGAAGCGAAGCGGAAGAAAATTTTTGAAAATTAGTCTTTTGAAACCTTAAAAATTTTGTGTTCTTTTTTGTCTGGTTGATTAAAAAAAAAACGGTTAAAGAATACGTTTATGGCCAAAAATCTAGGCGCCAGCCTGGCGCCTGGATTTTTGGCCCTAAATTTATAAACCCTATAAACCCAAAATTTTAGGCGCCAGCGGGAAATTCTAGGCGCCAGTGGCGTCGATTTGGCATAAAAAAACCCTAGATTTTACACATTACAAATTACAACCTTAGAGGTTGTCTGACATGATGATAACTTTTGACTGAAGCAGTATTAGCCAGTGTGCTTAAACTGCACACCCAATTTTTAGATATATCGGAAGATTGTTACTGAATTGTTAAATAGACCACCAGAGGTCACCAAAGCTAGGAAGTTTTTATTTCGAGCAAAAAAAGTGGTATTTTAAATTCTAGAAAAAGGTTTCAACCTCTCCTGGTTTTTAGGGGTGGAATTTGACCTAGTGAATTTTTTTAAAATCTATAAGTGCTTGGTGTCAGAGGGGTGGAGTTCGATCTTGATGTCCAAATCAAAAAAAAAATTACACCATTAATTGTAGTTTTTTTCGGAATAATACATTTTTATGGAAAAGAATTGTTGTTGCCGTTGCATTACCTGAAACTTATCTCCCCTATGCAGATTATGCAAAGATCAGGGGCTAAGACAAGCCAGGAGGGGGGAAAATTTCACCCCCATGGAAAAGAATAAAGTATTGGGTAGGTACAAAAAATATAAAAATACTTTTTATGTTAGGAATTGAAGTTTATGATGGAAAATTTCGAATAAAAATAGGAACTAAAATTTGGAGGCTAGGAAAAGGGGCCCGTGGATTTATTGTGGGTTTTCCAAAAATTTAGAGGTTAAAAAGGGGTTGAGTGGATTCAACCCAAACTTCTCCTTGTTCATCTATGATTCTAACTTTTTCTTGTTGAAAATTTGCATCTGGATTTGGATTTCAATTTATTTGACTTTTAATATCAGAAGTAACAATTACATTTACAAAAAGGGCATTTTTATGGTTAGCATGGTTAAGTAGCATAGGTATTTATGGTTTTAACATAATCCATGCTGAACTTGGACATAGCTAAATTCTGTGATAGAAAGTTTTTAATAACCATAAGACATACCTCTTGGTAGTAACGCTGACTTTCATTGTGCTTTTCGTTGACCAAAACAATAAGCTGCTCTTTTTCTTCGCTGAGGGTTTTGTTTTTTTCTTGTAATATTTCACATTTATCGGTTAATGCTCTAAAAAACAAAAACAAAACATGTGCAAAATTGTTTTTGTAGACATTTGTCATTTTGCCAATTGTTTACGATGCATACGCCCAATTAACTTGAAATGTTGGTTAGAGTTTCACGCTAAATTGTATTGTGTAGACCGTTGTAATGAGGAAACGCAACACTAATAAAAATATAATGCAGACCTGTGCACTGTCCCCCCCGGGGGTTTTTATTGGGGGGGGCAATCCCACAACGGGACGGGGGCACGGGGGCAACTTTTCTGAAACAGGGGGGTGCAATAAAACGGGGGCAGCAGGGAAGAAAAAAAAGAGAAAAAAGGAAAAAAAAAGAGAAAAAAGAAGGAAAAAAAAAGAAAAAAATGGACAAAAAAGCGAAAATTAGGTAAAAATAGGTTTAACATGGCGTAAAATGCATTGAAATAGGCTAACAACTGCAAAAAATTCGCGATGATGACGTCATTATAGGTCAAAAATGGCGCTATAATTTTAGGGTACTTTTTCATTTTTGGGCGGGGGGCAAATCCTCCAATAAAGCGGGGGGGGCATTTCCAGACCGAGCACAGGTCTGTGAATGTATGTGTCTATTTTAAGTCTTGGTGATATTAAGGGGCGGCATTAAATCAGGTCTCCAAAGCCAACGATGGTGGCATGTTATGTTTTTAAGTGTTTAGTGGGAAGTCAGGGAGAAGGGCTTAGTACAAGTGGACAGTCTTCTATAAAGTACTATTCGATAAAGTACCACATATCATAATATTCTAAATTGATAACCATACAAAAATAAGTACGAATGGACCACACACAACCACATAAATTTTTTTACTTTGCAGATTCTAATTGTTTTAGTAGAACTGTAGATCTTTCTGTTTCAGACTGAATTAATTTTTGTAGCTTTTCTGTTTGGTCCAGTGCTTCGTTTAGCTCCATGCGTAACGAATCATTCTGAAATAACACAAAAGATAAAGTGGTCTATCTCGAGAGGTACAATAAACATATTTGGTCAAAATTAAAAGTCTTTATGTTATTAAAGAATTTTTGATTTTTTTTGATGCGTGGTTTATTTTTTTATTATTTTCTTATCTCACGTGTTTTTCAAAATATTAAAATTTATATCAACATTTTTTTAACGTTAGTAACAGTAAAAGAATGGGGACTGAGAAAAAAAAACGCCGAAAGAATCATAAAAATCTACAGTACTCCCAGTATTCAAGAAGGGTAATCATTTCATAGCATATTAGCATTATTTTATTATTCTTAATAAATTCATAAAAAATTTAATATTCAACCTTTAATGGAAACATTTAGATTTTAGAACGTTTAATGAATAAAATGGGCAGACCTGTGGACTGCCCACCCACTCCTGGGGTTTTATTTGGTGGGGGGCAATTCCAAAACGGGGGGGCACGAGGGGGGCAACTTTTTCGAAACGGGAGGCAATAAAACGGGGAGGGCAAGCAGGGGAAAAAAGAAAAAAAGGGGGAAAAAATGACAAAAAAGCGAAAATAAGATAAAAAAGGTCTAAAACTGCTTAAAATGCATTAAAATAGGCTAAAAATTTTGCGATGATGGCGTCATAATTGGTTAAAAATGGCGCAATAATTTTTGAGTACGTTTTCATTTTTGGGTGGAGGCAATAAAACGGGGGGAGGAATCCTCTAATAAAGCTGGGAAGGGGCATTTTCAGATTGTGCAGAGGTCTGAAATGGGACAAAATATTTTATGTGAAAAATGATGTTTTAGCAACCCAAAAAACTCAGTTTCGTTACATGTTTTTGTATCATTTGACTACAACCACATCATATCCTAAACAGTTTAAAACCACTGAGTTATCTTACATTAGAAAAATTTTGCTTTACACTGAAATCTTTACCTTCTGCAGATCATTCTGAGTTTTAGAAATTTCGTTTTGGGCATCTAATAGTTTGCTTTGAGTTTCTTTTAACTGTTCACTCAACTTAATATTTTCTTGACGAAGCCATTCTAATTCTTCGGTAGTTTGTTCAATTTTATTATCTGCTTCTTCTTCTTCTAGCGATGTTTGTTGAATATTTTGACATTGTGCTTCTATTAGCTTTCGACCAGTCTCTTCCAACTGCAATATTAAATTTTCCTTTTCTTCACGCAAGGAATTCATTTCATCAGTGAGGTTAGAATCATTTGAAGAATTTTCAAAAATATCTGAAAAATATATTAAAATACGCTAAAACTTTTTAGGGAAAAGTTTTGTTGTTGCTTTTGTTAATGCATACTATGAATTTACCTTTTTAGTTTGTTTGTTCGTTTTGATACAGAAAATACGAATTTATTATTTCAGTCTACACAAAGAAAAATAGGAGCTACTGTTACACAATTCTTTATTTTACACAACATTTGGAACTCGCTAGAAATTACCCAGTGTACCATGATAATCTTTTTAAGAGATTTAAAAAAGGTTATGTTATGATTAATTAAAAAAAAACAACGATTTTTTATTATTGACTTTTTATTCTAAAAATGCATTACTATTCAAACAATACATACTTTGCTTTAGTTCTGCTATTTGTTGCTCCAAAATTTGCTTCTCGTCTTCAAATTTTTGCTCCAAGACACCGATATTTTCGGTAAGTTTTTGAATTTCCTTTTTATCCTTACTTTCCCTTGCTCTGTACTCATTGCCTTGCAGCTCTAATCCTTTCATTTCGGTAAAAACCTATAAAGCAAAAATAAGATCCGAATTCACCAATAGCAAACAATATTTTTCTATTTTCTTGCTGAATAAAATTTTCAACCCTCGTTTTGTTGTAAATTAAGTTCAACCCGCCAAAATCTATGGTATATTTATCGTACAAACCATTGGTGGACAGGGGGGAGGTTATACCCCCAAAAATCCCGACTACCGGTATAGCCGACACCCCCCTTAAAATTTGGGGGTACCCCGGGCACCCCCCCCCCCTAACATTTGGGGGGTCCCAGCACTAAAAACGCTAAAAATGGGGTATTTGAGGTATACCCCAAAAAATTTTTTGGGACACCCCCAAATTTCGGGAGTCGGGTATACCCCCCTCAAAATCCGGCAGGCTGCCCACCTATGTACAAACTACACGTTTTTTGCAATTTTTATTAGCTGCCTTGCCCACATAGATGTAATACCTACTTACAGATTTATGTAAAACATAAGTTTCATAATTATAAGCGAAATGTCTCCACTATGTAATGTTTCATCCATACATGTGAAATGTGTTGCATTTACATTTACCTAGGTAGTATATTCTTCAGAATAAAATACAAAAAAACACTATGATGCTTAGCTTTCTATTATAAAAAATCTAATACGCCAAGTTTAGAAAAAAAATCACAAATGTAAATAGCTTTTAATCTAAAATACTTCAATCAATGGAACGATAAATTTCAATACAATCCTGTCTTAAACTGCATTTTCCTATAAAAACTTAACCTTTTAAGCAGTAAACGTTAAATACAAAAATCATTAAACTTTCTCAACATTTAACCCATTATTTTGACGGCACACCTAAGCACTGCCACCGGGGTTTTATTGTTAGGGGCGCATTTCAAAAACGGGGGTTGGAAATTTTATTCAGCAAGAAAAGGGAGAAAAATATTGTTTGCTATTAGTAAATTCGGGTTTTATTTTTGCTTTATAGGTTTTTACCGAAATGAAAGCATTAGAGTTGCAGGGCAAAGAGAAAAAAGCAAGGGAAAATAAGGATAAAAAGGAAATTCAAAAACTTACCAGAAAATATAGGTGTCTTGGAGGCCAAAAATTTAAAGACCAGAAGCAAATTTTGGAGCAACAAATAGCAGAACTAAAGCAAAGTATGTATTGTTTGAATAGTAATGCATTTTTCGGAATAAAAAGTCAATAATAAAAAATCGTTGTTTTTTTTTTAATTAATCAGTAACATAACCTTTTTTAAATCTCTTAAAAAGATTATCATGGTACACTGGGTAATTTCTAGCGAGTTCCAAATATTGTGTAAAATAAAGAATTGTGTAACAGTAGCTTCTTTCTTTTTGTGTAGACTGAAATAGTAAATGTCGTATTTTCTGTATCTAAACGAACAAACAAACTAAAAAGGTAAATTCATAGTATGCATTAACAAAAGCAACAACAAAAATTTTCGCCTAAAAAGTTTTTAGCGTATTTTGATGCTATTTTTCAGATATTTTTGAAAATTCTTGCAAATGATTCTAACCTCACTGATGAAATTATCCTTTAGTGAAGAAAAGGAAAGAGCAATCTTGCAGTACTACCACAAAGAAAAATAGGAGCTACTGTTACACAATTCTTTATTTTACACAATATTTAGAACTCGCTAGAAATTACCCAGTGTACCATGATAATCTTTTTAAGAGATTTAAAAAAGGTTATGTTATGATTAATTAAAAAAACAACGATTTTTTATTATTGACTTTTTATTCCAAAAATGCATTATTATTCAAACAATACATACTTTGCTTTAGTTCTGCTATTTGTTGCTCCAAAATTTGCTTCTCGTCTTCAAATTTTTGCTCCAAGACACCGATATTTTTCGGTAAGTTTTTTGAATTTCCTTTTTTATACCTTTCTTTCCCTTGCTCTGTACTCATTGCCTTGCAGCTCTAATCCTTTCATTTCGGTAAAAACCTATAAAGCAAAAATAAAATCCGAATTCACCAATAGCAAACAATATTTTTTTCTATTTTCTTGCTGAATAAAATTTCCAACCCTCGTTTTTGAAATGCGCCCCTAACAATAAAACCCCGGTGGCAGTGCTTAGGTCTGCCGTCATAATAATGGGTTAAATGTTGAGAAAGTTTAATAATTTTTGTATTTAACGTTTACTGCTTAAAAGGTTAAGTTTTTATAGGAAAATGCAGTTTAAGAAAGGATTGTATTGAAATTTATCGTTCCATTGATTGAAGTATTTTAGATTAAAAGCTATTAACATTTGTGATTTTTTTTAAACTAGCATATTGTGATGC
>JASAMX010001473.1:0-15209 GCA_030248175.1 Microlaimidae sp. YZB2_3 | reverse complement strand
TAAATTACGGGAGTTCAAAAAGTTGTAGTTTAGGAGGTATGAGTTTCCGAAATTTGCAGCAAGTTTGTTCCTTGACAGCAAGATTGCACTAAAAGGGAATTACATGGCGATAAAAAGATTAGTATTATATATCCAGTTTCCTAATTTGAGCTCCCCGCTGTTCTATTTAACCAGTAACGTAATTTGTTTTCGTTTTGGTTATATAAAAATTTTTTTGAAAAAAATTCAGTATAGCACAACACAAACTAGACAGGAGTAAAAAAAATTTGAAGTTTTGCGCTGATATAGTTTTATTCAATACGCTGACGCATTTCTGCCGCTTCCGTGAAACCTCAAAAAAGCGGAAGCGTTAGAAAAAAGGCAATTATCTTTCCCTTTTCCCTTTCTCCGTTTGGTGTACGGGATAGCACGCCAGAAAAAAAAAAAAAAAAGACAGGTTCAATCCTGTTGCGGCTGAAATTTAGGAGGAAATTTGGCTGGCTCCCTGCTTCAGCGCCTGGTCTGATTTTCGCTTGTGACTTTGGATTGTCTGATATTCGCGCGGCCGATACACACCTCCGGGTTTGTAAGCAGTCACGCCCCCGCGTGATACGGCAGAATTTGTGGGCTCGTCGGGGCTGGTGGAGGTGTGTGGATTGAATCAAAGAGTCTGAGATCAGCTCCTATTAAATTGGGAAGATGTTACACATTTAAAAAACTAAAAAAAAAAAAAAAAGTGCAAGCGTTAATAAAGGGCGATTATCTTTTCCCTGTTTGTGTTTGGCGTATGATGTAGGGCCTAAACGCCAGAGTCAACTTTGGAGGCCCCCGCTTCAGTTTCTGTATTGGCTAATTTTTTTGAATAAATTTGGCTGTCTAAATTTTTCAGCACCTGGTTACTTTTTTGCTTCTACTTTGGGGTCGTCACAAAAAAAAAGTAAGTTTCAAAATTTTTAAATCTTTATAGTATTACCGATTAATTTTATCGAATAAATTATCAATTTAGTTTCACTACACGCGTTTTATTTTTTTAAAAAATTGGTAAAAATTATATTTTATCTTTATGAGACGTCAAATTGTAAATGTCCCAAACAAAAACTGTCTATAATATAATAAACTTTGGCGTTTCAGTACATAAACAACGTTATACAAATAAAGTACATAGTGTGTATCACACAATGTGTAAAAATTATTGTTTATTATTAATATTACTGTTATAACTTAACTAACAAAACGTCTTCTTATTGGCAACATATGGTATCAAGAGGTAGGATAGTTTGGTAAATTTTTCTTAATCTGGTAAATTAGCTAAACAAATGCAGTTCGCAACTCCACCTAAGCTAAAGTATAATTGGGTTATATTTTGTGTGTGGTGCAACCGTTCTTGCTTTCTTTCGTGCGTGCGTTTGTGCGTGCTTGTGTTCGTGCGTGCGTTCGTGCGTGCGTGCGTGCGCCGTGCCTGCGTGCGTGCGTGTGTCCGTGCGTGTGTCCGTGCGTGAGTTCGTTCGTGCGTGCGTGTGTGCAAACTCGTCTTCATGCCGGCCTTTTGGTTTTATATTGTTTTTTTCTGATTCTTCAAGAAACAACCTGAATATATCTCATATAGGCATTTAACAATTGTCATTTTAACCTTATGTAACCTTTTATGAATGTTTGGCTCATTGTAATGCGATGAAAAACAACACAAACGTTTTATTGGTCCACAAAATTTATAAAAGAATAAGAAAAACAAAAACAAAAATGGTTATGAAATATTTACACAGAATAAACAAAAAACAAGTTTAACCAATAAATAAACCTGCTCGTCCAAGAATTAAAAAAATTTATCGAAATGAAAATAATTAAAAAATCAATAGCTTATCAAAATGATATGTAAAAAGTATTGTGTACACATTGCCGCTTACCTTATATAGTAAATTATTTTTTTAACTTATACAACCAAAAATATAATAAATAATTGGCTGTCTTTCTTCTGCCCGCGGTGGTCCTCGCCTCTCTTTGGTTGGTGCCCAGGCAAATTTTTAAATTTCACTGATGGTTCGTTTAGGAGCAGTCCGGTTCGGGCGTTATAGGAATTTGATTTGTGACAGTGCTCCTTTAAATAAGCTCCGTCTACAAAAATACGAAAATCAATAAATAACTATGTTAATTTTATGTCCTGAGTATCGAAAAGAAAATTATAAAAATTTTAACCTTTTGTAATTTTTTCCACTTCAAATCCGGAGAAGGTTTTTCGCGCCAGTACTGCATTGGGTAAAACTATTCGTCCGTGTTCGCCGGGACGCGGAGTACAACACAGTGCAGCACTGGCGTGAAACACCTTCTGCGGATTTGCAGTTGAAAAAACCTCAAAGGGTTAAAAGTTAGGTACGCGTTTTTGAAACGCATATCTAAAAATTTAAAAAAATCTGTAGGAAATTTTTACTAAAAAATAACAAATATATAAGATGCATTATGCAACTAATCTTTTGTTTGCCAAAGCAGTCATAACTTGTGCAATCTTGATGAAATTTTAAAAACTAAACAGTCATTTTAATGGTTTTTTAATGAGGAATACAATGGTACTCTTAGATTTTTATATTTTTTGTGTATTTTATCTTATAATTAATAAAATTACAAAATACAAATAACAATAAACATAATATAATATTTAGATAACACCAATTTGTTGTTAGTTTAAAAACACAAATAAATTTATAGTTTGGTTTTTAAAATTACATTAATATTGCACAATTCGTGCCCCGAATATCAAAACACAGGTAACACGCCACTGATATGAAACAATCAGAATTCAGAAAAATTAAAGACTGAATTAAGATTAGAAAATTTATTGTAAATGTTTTCCTACGCCATGATGTCATGTCAAGTGCGATGGACAGGTCATATCACGTCAGGATTTTAAGGACCCTCAAATGTCATATAGTATTCGTGATCACGTTATATAGGTTTTGCTCTGTGGGAATGACTGTGGGAGGAGCTAATAGAATCACTTTTAGCCAATTAGTGCTTAAGAAAATCACTTTTAGCCAATTAATCTTCAATGAATGAAAGATCTCCTTCTTTTTCATAAGCACTAATTGGCTAAAGTAATTCTATAATGTTATAAGTCTGTAATGAATTATTAACACTGAATAATTTCCGTTTAAACAGAAGGGTTTTGACAATCGTGATTACACCTGAACAAACTAAGCCACCTACATTACGTGATTTCTTTCATTTTTAGTCCAGTTTTACATACCTAACTCGGTAAAATTACAAAAAATAAAAGAATTTCTCTTCTATCTATTGTTTGGCGCTAAATAGTTTGTATAAAGTTTAACTTGAGTATAATACAGTAAACACTGATTTTGTTAAAAATTGAAATATGATTAAAACTCCAGTGTAATAAAATTTACTGGAAATAACAAAAGATTATTGTCTGCTCTATTAATAAAATGTTTAAAAAGAAAACTAAAAAAAACCAATCAAAATACATTTTAACTATAAAAACAACTAAACAACAATCAAAATAAACTTAGAAACTTAGTTTTATCAGTAAACTGGCATGCTACTAAATGACTCAGTGTATTTCTAAATTAAACAATAAACACAAAACAGTAGTAATATGTGAAAGCGTAGGTGGATTGTTTTTCTTACACCTTCCTACTTCCTAAAAATTATTTATAAAATGTGCGTGGTCCGCGTCTTTGTTCAATGAAAAAATTGTCGGCGTTTTTGACTAAAGGAAAAAGACTTGTTTTCTGTTTATTTAAAACTGTGGGTTGATTTAAATCTGAAACGGTATTTTTGTGTTTAATTCGCCTATAAACGGAAGTTAATTTATTGATATATTGTGATAAAAGTAAAAGCAAACTTTAAAAGAAGAAATAATAATTCAAGTATCAGTTATCATGCGTATCGGATATATTAGTTGCATCATTCAATTGGCTGTGATCGTTCAATTTTCGGAATGTCAGACACAAGATTTGGGTAATTTCTGTCAGCGCAACCCACGTCATCGGGCCTGCAGGGTATTAGACAAAAAAGCAGAGGTCAAGGATAAAGAAAGTTAGTGCATTCATTCGTCTTGGTTTTCTAAATGTTTAAAACTGATCAAATATAAGTATGGGTGAAAATGATAAACGTTTATTTGCACCCATACTTATGTTAAATTGTATTAAACGGGAATCATAGGTTGGATTTAAGTAAGTTACTTTAATACGCTTTGTAATATGAATAAAAATTTAAAAAATAAGTTGTTAGCTCTTTTTAGAAAGTAATTTTATAAATTGTCGAATTAAAGTATTATGTAATATTTATTAATATTCTTTTTTTTTGAATTTAGAGCCAGATAAATATGAACAGGAAGATATGAATGCACTAACTTTCTTTATCCTTGACCTCTGCTTTTTTGTCTAGATACCCTCAGGCCCGATGACGTGGGTTGCGCTGACAGAAATTACCCAAATCTTGTGTCTGGCATTCCGAAAATTGAACGATCACAGCCAATTGAATGATGCAACTAATATATCCGATACGCATGATAACTGATACTTGAATTATTATTTCTTCTTTTAAAGTTTGCTTTTACTTTTATCACAATATATCAATAAATTAACTTCCGTTTATAGGCGAATTAAACACAAAAATACCGTTTCAGATTTAAATCAACCCACAGTTTTAAATAAACAGAAAACAAGTCTTTTTCCTTTAGTCAAAAACGCCGACAATTTTTTCATTGAACAAAGACGCGGACCACGCACATTTTATAAATAATTTTTAGGAAGTAGGAAGGTGTAAGAAAAACAATCCACCTACGCTTTCACATGTTACTACTGTTTTGTGTTTATTGTTTAATTTAGAAATACACTGAGTCATTTAGTAGCATGCCAGTTTACTGATAAAACTAAGTTTCTAAGTTTATTTTGATTGTTGTTTAGTTGTTTTTATAGTTAAAATGTATTTTGATTGGTTTTTTTTAGTTTTCTTTTTAAACATTTTATTAATAGAGCAGACAATAATCTTTTGTTATTTCCAGTAAATTTTATTACACTGGAGTTTTTATCATATTTCAAATTTTTAAGAAAATCAGTGTTTACTGTATTATACTTCAAGTTAAACTTTATACAAAAAACTATTTAAGCGCTAAACAATAGATAGAAGAGAAATTCTTTTATTTTTTGTAATTTTACCGAGTTAAGGTATGTAAAACTGGACTAAAAATGAAAGAAATCACGTAATGTAGGTGGCTTAGTTTGTTCAGGTGTAATCACGATTGTCAAAACCCTTCTGTTTAAACGGTAATTATTCAGTGTTAATAATTCATTAACAGACTTATAACATTATAGAATTCACTTTAGTCAATTAGTGCTTATGAAAAAGAAGGAGACTCTTTTATTTATTGAAGATTAATTGGCTAAAAGTGATTTTCTTAAGCACTAATTGGCTAAAAGTGATTCTATTAGCTCCTCCCACAGTTATTCCGACACATATAAAGCAAAACCTATATAACGTGATCACGAATATACTATATGACATTTGAGGCTCCTTAAAATCCCAATGTGATATGACCTGTCCATCGCACTTGACATGACATCATGGCGTAGGAAAACATTTACAATAAATTTTCTAATCTTAATTCAGTCTTTAATTTTTCTGAATTCTGATTGTTTCATATCAGTTGCGTGTTACCTGTGTTTTGATATTCGGGGCAGGAATTGTGCAATATATTAATGTAATTTTAAAAACCAAACTATAAATTTATTTGTGTTTTTAAACTAACAACAAATTGGTGTTATCTAAATATTATATTTTATTTATTATTATTTGTATTTTGTAATTTTATTCATTATTAGATAAAAAACCAAAAAAATATAAAAATCTGAGAGCACCATTGTATTGCTCATTTATATAAAAATTAAAATGACTGGGTTTTAAAATTGCATCAATATTTCACAAGTTATGACTGCTTTGGCAAACAAAAGATTAGTTGCATAATGCATCTTATATATTGTTATTTTTTAGTAAAATTTTCCTACAGATTTTTTTAAATTTTTAGATATGCGTTTCACAAACGCGTACCTAACTTTTAACCCTTTGAGGTTTTTTCAACTGCAAATCCGCAGAAGGTGTTTCACGCCAGTGCTGCACTGTGTTGTACTCCGCGTCCCGGCGAACACGGACGAATAGTTTTACCCAATGCAGTACTGGCGCGAAAAACCTTCTCCGGATTTGAAGTGGAAAAAATTACAAAAGGTTAAAATTTTTATAATTTTCTTTTCGACACTCAGTACATAAAATTAACATATTTATTTATGTATTTTCGTATTTTTGTTGACTGAGCTTATTTAAGGGGGATGCCTTTATTTATTATATTTTTGGTTGTATAAGTTAAAAAAATAATTTACTATATAAGGTAAGCGGCAATGTGTACACAATACTTTTTACATATCATTTTGATAAGCTATTGATTTTTTAATTATTTTCATTTCGATAAATTTTTTTAATTCTTGGACGAGCAGGTTTATTTATTGGTTAAACTTGTTTTTTGTTTATTCTGTGTAAATATTTCATAATCATTTTTGTTTTTGTTTTTCTATTTCTTTTATAAATTTTGGTGGACCAATAAAACGTTCTGGTGTCGTTTTTCATCGCATTACAATGAGCCAAACATTCATAAAAGGTTACATAAGGTTAAAATGACAATTGTTAAATGCCTATATGAGATATATTCAGGTTGTTTCTTGAAGAATCAGAAAAAAACAATATAAAACCAAAAGGCCGGCATGAAGACGAGTTTGCACACACGCACGCACGAACGAACTCACGCACGGACACACGCACGGACACACGCACGCACGCAGGCACGGCGCACGCACGCACGCACGAACGCACGCACGAACACAAGCACGCACAAACGCACGCACGAAAGAAAGCAAGAACGGTTGCACCACACACAAAATATAACCCAATTATACTTTAGCTTAGGTGGAGTTGCGAACTGCATTTGTTTAGCTAATTTACCAGATTAAGAAAAATTTACCAAACTTGGTGCTATACTCTTGATACCATATGTTGCCAATAAAAACATTTTGTTAGTTAAGTTATAACAGTAATATTAATAATAAACAATAATTTTTACATTGTGTGGTGCACTATGTCTTTATTTGTATAACGTTGTTTATGTACTGAAACGCCAATTATTTATCAAAGTTTATTATTGTATAGACAGGTTTTTAAGGGCATCGTTTTTTTTTGTTTCGGACATTCAATTTGACCCTCTAATGAGGGTGAAATTTGATTTTTACCAAATTTTTCAAAAAAATAAAACGCGTGTAGTGAAACTTAAATTGATAATTTATTCAATAAAATTAATCGGTAATCCTGTAAAGATTTAAAATTTTGAAACTTACTTTGTATTTGTGACGACCCAAAGTAGAAGCAAAAATAACCAGGTGCTGAAAAATTTAGACAGCCAAATTTATTGAAAAATTTGGCCGATACAGAAACTGAACCTGTTAGCTCCAAAGTTGACTCTGGCGTTTACATTACATCATACGCCGAACACGAACAGGGGAAAGATAATCGCCTTTTATTAACGCTTGCACTTTGAGTTTTCACGGAAGGGACATAAATGTGTCACACGTTCCCACCAAGAGAGGAGCTGATCTCAGACTCTTTGATTCAATCCACACACCTCCACCAGCCCCAACAAGCCCGTCTATTTACCGTAGCACGGGGGGCACACTGGTATACAAACCCGGAGGTGTGTATCGGCCACCAAATATGTGACAATCCAAAGTAGAAGCGAAAATAACCAGGCGCTGAAAAATTAAGACAGCCAAATTTATTAAAAAATTTGGCCGAAACAGGATTGAACCTGTTACCTCCAAAGTCGACTCTGGCGTGCTATCCATTACACCAAAGCCAGACAGGGAAAGGGGAAAGATAATTGCCTTTTATTAACGCTTGCACTTTGAGTTTTCACGGAAGGGACACAAATGCGTCACGTATTGAATAAAACTATATCAGCGCGAAACCGAATTTTTTTTACTCCTGTCTAGCTTGTGTTGTGCTCTGATTTTTCAAAAAAATTTTTATATAACCAAAACGAAAACAAATTGCATTCTGGTTAAATAGAACAAAATTATGCTCAAATTAGGAAACTGGATATATAATATTGGTGTTTATCGCCATGTAATTCCCTTTTAGTGCAATCTTGCTGTCAGGGAACGAACTTGCTGCAAATTTCGGAAACTCAATTCCCACATTTCCTAAAGCTTCGAGCTTTGAAATAAAAAATTGTTCCCGCAATTTATTTATTATTTCTTCTAATGGGTTTACAGGGCGAACGAATCCGAACACTTCTGTCGCAAAATCCACATCATGAAGTTGAAGGCGGGAATTATAGTAATCGCTCACCGAAAACGATAACTTTCCTTCGAGTGAAAACCTAAAACATAGCAATAAAAACTTCTGAAAAATAGGATAAATACACCAAGGACATTCCTTAACCTTACGTATAATTGAGGCTAATGGGGCTAGCCAACTAAACTATATAATGGGGCCAGCGAACTAAATTAAATTGAACTTAAAAAGTGTCCTGAGGTTTTAAAAGAAAAAATCCAAAAGTTTGATTTTCAATAAATGAGATGCATTTTTTTGACATTTTAACATAAAGATAAAAAACGCGATTTTTTTAGATTATACCTTCTTCTTATAATTTTGCGTTTGTCTTCTGAAAATGATATAATATTTATTTTCCAATATGTTAAAACTTTCTAAACCCAGTCTAATGAATAGAGAAGAAAACACACCTTAAGCAAAAGGATTATTAAAGTTTTATGTTTTAAAGACCTTGTATACCTTAGTAACTTAGAACCGAGTCGCTTTAGATGTTTAAATTAAATTATTGATGGCATTTTAGTGTGATTTTAGAGGTTAGGTACGTGTAATGAATTTAAATTTTAGTTTCAACTAGAGCGGGTAACTTAATTATTTCTTAAAATGGTAAGTTTTTTTTTATCCAAGTTCTGTCGGCTCTAAGTTCCTTCGTATTCAAATTTTCCAAATCTATAGCTTACTTAGGAACGAGCTCGTATACGGAATTATTGACAGATGCACTTGAGACGTAGTGGTACACCCCGTCGGTTGTTCGAACTCCCAAAGCGATTGTGTAGTCTGCAAATTACCGATGGAAAAATTAACATATGGTTTCAGATCTTTAATTTTCTATTGTCGCACAAACAACAGATTTTTTTTGAATGCTAAAGAGGGGGGAGGGGATTTTAAAAGTATTGTTTTTGATCAGTTCACTGTTTTGTAAAAATGAGTAGAGTAAAAATAAAAATTTCATATTTTCAAGCAAAAATGATTAAATTTTTTGACTGGAATAGAATAAAATTTATTTCTTCTGAAATATTAGTAATAAAACAAAAAACAAGACAAATAAAAATACACAACTATATACTTATTATGCAACTAAAACAAAATTGTTTTTTCGGCAGAAACTTTTTGTTCCATAGTTTGCTGTAAAACTTAAAATCTTCCCCAAAAGAAAGCCCTAAACAATTGTTTTTATAATTCAATTATAACAAAATTTAACTACTGTTCTAAAGTCGTGTTTTTCCTTTGACCGTTCATTTAATTTAATTATAGCATTATATTTCAAATTTTTGCAATTTAAAACTTTAATGAAGCGTATGACAGTTTACTCAGTAAAATTGCGCTATACTGTTAAAATATGTTGAATTAATGTTTTAGCAAAATCTACACAGAAAAACTATCTTTAAAATTGAGCCATTGCCTTTAGAACTGACTCTTGGATCAGTGTAATGAACCCAGCGAAACATTAACAAGATAAGTTGCTAAAAAACTTTTTAGCTAGCGGGGAGGGGGAGGGGCCTTAGAAAGCTAAGGGTGCAACCCCATGGTTCACTACCGGATCTTTAAAGGTTAACTTTTAAAGATCCGGTAGTGAATCATGATGGGGTTGTTTTCGTAGGTGCGGGGTGAAAATCCCCAGCCAAAAACTTAATTTAATCTTTAAGAAGTTGAGCATATCGCCTAAGTAATTAATTTCAGCTTTTTAAAAAAAATTATATATGATACAATAAATAAAACTCGAGGTTATACAAAGTTTACTATTGTGCAAATCGATCCCTCCATCCATGGGACATGCTCATTTTAAAATTTTTGCAGTGAAATTAACTTAAAAACTATATAGATTCTTTAAAATTAATTTAATTATTTTTGTATCGGTAAACGTACCCAAAAACAAAAACGTTCCCTGATTATTCATTATCGATATGAAAGGTGACTTGTTTTGTCGGATATGAAACTCAACGGATCCTTTGGCATATTCATAGTCCTTCAAAATTTACAAGCTTATACTAATATTTGTAATTTTCGTTTCATAAATGGATTTTAAAGGTATGTTACTGGTGAACTCAGAAGCGTTTAAGCTGTATTTTAAAACGTTTAATATCGGTGGGTTTTAGGAATGTGCACTTTTTATAGTGTAGCCATATGCCCGTACTAACCTATCTACCGTATAATTTCAGTCAATAAATCTACTAAAGGTAAACCCAACGTGGCTGCAACAGTTGTTCGTTGGATTAAAAAATGCCCCCATTAAGTAACTTTTTATATCACGAGAATCTGACGTCACTTTATCGACCAATTAAATTCGATTTAATATTTGTTTGATAAAGTGACGTCAGATTCTCATGATTTGCATGGTTCCTAAATGGGGGGGGGGACATTTTTTAATCCAACAAACAACTGTTGCATCCACTTTGGGTTTACCTTCAACTAATATCTTCGATAAAATATCGTTTCAAGGTGCATTCTTCTAAATGATCGGGTTGTAAGTAGTGGAATTTTTTGCTGGTAAAATTGATTTTAAAAAGTTTCTTGTGTTTTCAGCTTTTTGAAAATGTTCAAGTTTTTCTGTTCTGTAAAAAAATTCATTAAGATATTGTCATTCAAACATTAAAAAATATACACCAAACCTTTACATCAGAATTTAAATAGAACATAATCACATTATTTTAAGAACATTGATTCCAAAAATACAAAAAATAACTGAAGTTTTCGGGAATAAATTTATACCAAACTTAAAAGCCCATGCAAAATAATTTTTTTAAGTCAACACGCCTGCCTAAGTTGGTTGAACAATAACATTTTCAACGACTTTCAAAAAGATGGTGCTTTTAAAAATCACGGCACTAAAGGTGGTAAAAAAATAAGTGTGGTTGGGTTTTCAACCACATTTAGAAAACGCAAAACAGGGGTGGTGTGTTTTGAAAGTTACCACACCTAAATTGGTGAAAAATTAAATGGGTTTTGTTACATTCGGAACACTGCACCTTTACACTTTTAAAATGTGATATTATAAAAAAATATTATTTATAGTTAGTTTTGTTGTATTATATTAAAATTAAAATTATAAATTTTTCATTCGGGATCACCGAAAGCTAAAAATTTTGGTGTAATGTAGTTTATTAATATATGCCCATATTTACATAAAAAACATGCTAATAAAAAAGGTTTTGTTTTCGTTATAAAATTAACCAACCGTTTTGTTTGTTGTAACAAATTTTAATTCTATTCTATACAGGAAAAAAGGTACGGGGTCTTTAGAGCCACAAGCAGGGAACTTGGAGCCATGAAAAAATTTTTGGGAACTTGGAGCCACGAGAAATGGGAACTTGGAGCCTTTAAAAAAAAATTCGTTTGGGGTTAGATTTAGGCTTCGCTTAGGCTTAGGTAAACGTTTTGGCGATTTTTATTTTTGGCTCCAAGTTCCCAACTTACGGCTCCAAGTTCCCGACTTGCGGCTCCAAGTTCCCTATTTTAGGTTCCAAGTTCCAGCTCCAAGTTCCCAAAGCTCCATCGACCCTAAATAGAAAAAAAGGAAGCAAAAAACAGATGAACTATGTATGCCGTGCCGACCTTCTGGAAACTTTGCACGGAGTTGAGGCAATAAGGTTCCGATGCAACGATCTTGGCAGGTGGTTAAGAAAACATCTTGAATCCTTAATTATACAAAATGTATAGTATAATAAGCTAGTTCCATATTTTTTTACTTTAATTTTTTTTAGAGTTTTTAAAAGTCAATGATTATTTGATAAAAAAAGTGAAACGAAATTATTGGTGCAGCAGACAGTGTTCGTCAGATTTGAATTGAACCCTTTCAGATTATTATCGCATTTCAAAATAAAAAAAAATTGGATCACGTCTCAGTTAAAAAAGACGAGATGATCAATCGGCCAGCCAGAGTGAAGCAAACTGAAGTTTAACGTTAAGCACTTCTGGTGTGTTCTTATTCTGTGTAGCAGACACGTTTTTTGCCTTACTAATTACAAAAACTTAACAAAATGTTTATTTTAAGGACGTTTAAGGCATCTGCCAAGTTTTTTAATTGCGTCTCGCCAACGAGTTAAAATTCTTTTAATGCTTTGGTTAGAACCTTTCTGATATATATATATATATATATATATATATATATATATATATATATAAATAGACGTAATGTCTGTGAGTCTGTCTGTCTGTCTGTGTGTTTCACAACTCCTCCCTAACCACCCAACGGATTAAGGTAAATGAGGTATCGTTGGAAAGCTTATACCCCAAGGAATTTCGTAAGGGGGTTGAAATTTTGAAACAACTTACATGGACATCTTTATACTGGACAATGCGTTTTCACCAAAGGGGGGCCCTATGGATTTTGGAAATTAAAAATTTTTTGCCTCAGAATTGGCTCAAACTTATTGGAAAGTGTAGTTAGGCAATGTAAAGCCAGAATATTATGATTTTTTGAAAAATGAACATGGACATATTTATACTGGACAACGTTTTTTTTCTTCATTAAAGGAGGGACTTACCTTGCTCACCAACCACAAAAGAGATTGGGCTAAATGAGATATTATTGCAAAGCTTACGGTCCGGAGAATTTCATAAGAAGGTTGAAAATTAGAAACAAATTTGCATGGACATCTTTAGCCTGGACAAAACATTTTCACAAAAAGAAGAAACCTATGGATTTTGGAAAGTGAAAAAAATTTTTGTCTTTGAGTTGGCTCGAACTTATTGATAAGAGTAATTACCCAATGTAAAACCAAAATGTCATGTTTTTTGGTAAGATTAACATGGACTTCTTAATGCTGTACAACGTTTTTCCGCTAAAAAGAGGAACGACCTTTTTCCCCAACCAGCAAAAGGATTGGGCTAAATGAGATATCATTGCAAAGCTTACAGACAGGGGAATGTCATAAAGGGGTTGAAATTAAATGCATGGGCATTTTTAGGTTGGACAACATATTTTCACAAAAACAGGGCCCTATGGACTTTGAAAATTGAAAAAAATTTATCTTAAAATTGGCTCAAACTTATTGGTAAGAGTAATTCGCCAATGTGAAGCCAGAATATCATGTTTTTGGAAAAATAAACATGGACATCTTTATGCTGGACAATTTTTTTTACTAAAAGGAGGAATGACCTTTCTCCTTAACCACAAAAAGGATTGAGCTAAATAAGATATCATTGCAAAGCTTGAATTTCAAGGAATGTCATAAAAAGGTTGAATTTTTTAAAAATAAATAACAAGGACATATTTATGCTGGACAACATATTTTCACCAAAAGAGGGAAAGACCCTTCTTAACTAAAATCAGAGTGGGTAACTGCGGTACAACTGTAAAGCTTACAGTCACGGGAATGGCATAAAAAGGTTGAACTTTGAAGAAGAAAAAAATTAGTAAATAAATATGAAAAATGCGGGAAAAATTATTTGTCAGCCGTATGGCTGACACGGGCTACTTGTGTTACAAATACATATACTAAACGTACGAATTGTTCACATTATCTCTGGAAAGAAACAGACCAAAGCGGCCGTTATCGTGTAATCTTTTCAGAATGCTGTTCAAAACATCCGCGTGTACAAGCATTTGCAGGTCTTTATCCAGATCTTGATAGAATGTCATATCTCCAATATTTTGGGACAAGTTCTGGGACGAAACACCGTCCTTAAGAATTTCGGACTTAAAAAATAAATCGATCCCTCCGTAACTATTGTATTGCGGGTTGTTCAGCAATCCGTATGCGATAAGAATACTAAAATAGTCTAATGCATATAACATAAAAAAGATATAATTGAGTAAAGTTTATTATTATATTTTATTTGTAAAAAAATATTTTTATTTAACCAAAGTTTAATGAAATTGGCTGCTAGAAAATATCAGTGTAAATAAAAAGTCTTAGAGTGGTAAAAGTCCAGCAAGTTATTTTTTTGTATCACTGTAACTGATTTTTATTTGGCACAAGGTTTATAATCACTAAGTAGAAACCGCTTTTGTATTATTCAAAATAGCTAGCAAAAATAGCTAAATAAATATTTATTTCTGTTATGAAATAATCCTATCCGCATCAGTACTGTTCAGTATTAAACTTTACATCTTTATGCTTTTTTATCGTCTTCATAACTTGCTGAGCTCTACTTACCAAACATAATAAGACTTTCTTTCCACTTGAGTTTAAACGAAATAAAAAATCAGAAGACTTAGCTATTTTTGTCGATTTAGAGTCTATAAAGCAGAGGGAGCTTAAAGCTGGAACTTGGAACTAAAAATAAGGAACTTAGAGCCCTAAGTTGGAAATTTCGAGCCAAAAACAAACGCTAAACGCTTACTTAAGCCTAAGCGAAAACTAAACTAACCCCAAATTAATTTTTTCTCAAAGACTCCAAGTTTCCATTTCTTGTTGCTTTAACTTCTCAAGAAAATCCGATGGCTCCAAGATCCCTGCTTGTGGCTCTAAAGACCCCGTAGCTTTTTTGTCACTTCAACTTAGCAGTGAAAAGGCGTCAAAAAAGGCTGTACACCTGCCTACAAGAGCGTATCCAAGTAAAAAACCCAATTTTTAAATAAAAAAATTACCTATTATGCTTTATTATAGAGAATTTTAGACGGATTTGTTACGATTTAAGGTCGATGAGCCCAGGAAATTTGGAGCCAAAAATAGAGAACTTAAAGCCGTAACTTAGAGCCGAACTTGAAGCCGTATGTTCGGAACTTGGAACTGAAAATATAAATTGCTAAAACCTATACCTATGCCTAAGCGAAAACAAAATCTAAGTCTAAATGAATTTTTTGGCTCAAAGTTTCCCATGTTCGCCGCTCCAAGTTCTCAAAAAATTTTCAAGGCTCCAAGTTCTCTACTTACGGCTCCAAACGAATCTGCTACTTTTTAGTC
>JASAMX010001470.1:0-10608 GCA_030248175.1 Microlaimidae sp. YZB2_3 | reverse complement strand
TTTTAACTTCTTCAAGCTACAAGTTACGTATTGCTATCGTTTTACAAATTTGCTAAAAAAAGTCAGCATTCTTTAAAAAACCAACCACAAAAAGGTTTTTTATTATACTAGCCTTAAAAAATGCTCAGCCACTTGGGATAAAAACATTGCTTGGATTTTTATGATATTTGCCCCAACAGTTGAAGCAGGCAAAATCTGTTGACGCTGCGGGCTGAAAAGATATTTTAAAACTTTGATTTTGAGTTGCAAAAATTGGTCATGTAAATGTATGTGTGTGTTTTTGTATGAATTTTTGCATTTAGTCATTAAACTATCATTATAACCAAACCATGTCATATGAATAGCTAAAACATACAAAAAACTACAATAATATGTATTTTTTTTAATTTTCGATACAACAATCTTAACATTAACAATACAAGCAAATAAACAAACTATCATGGGTGGCGCGGGAGCGCCACAGGGCGATTTAGCCCCATGGCACCGCGCCACCATTATTAGAAAACGTGGGTAAATTTTGAAATTTAGAACCTTTTTCTTCTTCTTCTTCTTCTTCTTCTTCTTATTATTATTATTATGATTATTATTCAAACGCTCCATCCTTAAAAGCGATATTCCTCATTCGTTACTGATTGATCAAAAATAAACATGGGCTCATAAGAAAGAAGAAGGAATTACGCAACTTTGTTAGGAAGCACTTTTTGATTTAGGTCCTTGTTATCGATTTATTGATTAAAACAAAAAAATTGAAAAAATAGACAAATAAACACTCCCAGCCGTACAATAACAGCCTTTTGACAAAAATAAGGATTGTACAGATCAGACAACCAACATCCCCTCATAAAAACCGCACAAAAAAAGCAAACCGATTTTAATCGGTGGCAGAAACAGAACCAGTTCCCAGCGCCATCTGCTTCAACCGCGCGGAAATCGGCGAAAACAACAGAGTACTTTTTATAATTCTTGCATTACTGAAGACAAAATTAATTTAAGGTTTTATTGATTAAAAAATAATAATAAGCGTCGGTGGCGCGGGAGCGCCACGCGCCGGTAATCATCGGTGGTGCGGGGTGCCACACTGCAATTTAACCCACGGCACCGCGCCAACTATCCTTAGAGAACGTGAGTAAATTTTGTAATTCATGTTCATCATCTTCTTTTTATTATTATTATTTTTACTTTAAAAATTATAATTGCAATCATTGGCGCACGGCATCGCGCCAACTATATTTAGAGAATGTAGATAAACTTTGTCAGGAACGCAACTGCAATGCAATAACTATAATTAAACAACGTGGGTAAATTTTGTAATTTAAATTTATCTTCTTCTTATTATTATTTTTTATTTAAAAAAGTATATCTCAGCAACGGAATGATTATAAACATATGTCATTGCGCAGCTAAAACTATAGTTTTTTAGGCTATTTTTTAATTTAATTCAAAAAAAGTGGTACACTAACCTTGAAAAATGCTCTAAGAACAGAGCGGGACAAAGGGGCGATTTTTCCCCAGGCGTATGTTTAGACAGAAAAGATGTGGACTAGGCTGAGATGGACATTATGGGGACTATAAGAAATTTCCATTTGGTTTGGGCAGCTGCTCACTAAATAAAAATGTCTACCATATGATAATGATTTGTTTATACATTGATCTAATCACACAGCACTGTTGCATTTTTTTAGTTTGATGAAATATCAATTTAACAAATTTAACTCACAGCAATCTTTGACAAGCGCGGAATCGCCACTTTTTCAAATATATAGTTGTTTTTTACACATATAAATATAACCTTCTAATTGAAAAAGTGGCGATTTCGCGTTTGTCAAAGATTGTAAAAACGATGTGGAGTAGTAGAGGGGGGGTGGGTTTTGTTTTTTTTTTGTGTTTTTTTGTTTTTTTTTTTTTTTTAGGAAATTTGCATTTTGGGCAGCTGGCCAAAAAGTTCGTTATGAGTGATGTTTTTTTTTTTTTTATTTTCCGGCTTTTTTAATTGACATTTCTTACACATACAAACTAAAAAAAATGCAACAGTGCTGTGTGATTAGATCAATGTATAAACAAATCATTATCATATGGTAGAAATTTTTATTTAGTGAGCAGCTGTCCAAACCAAATGCAAATTTTCTATAGTCCACATAATGTCCATCTCAGACTAGTCCACATCTTTTCTGTCTAAACATACGCCCGGGGAAAAATCGCCCCTTTTTCCTGCTCTATTCTTAGAG
This sequence comes from Microlaimidae sp. YZB2_3, assembly GCA_030248175.1. NCBI lineage: Eukaryota > Metazoa > Nematoda > Chromadorea > Desmodorida > Microlaimidae > Microlaimidae sp. YZB2_3. The sequence continues at coordinate 8,383 of JASAMX010001470.1, read as the reverse complement.
CATTTTTCAAGGCTAGTAAATATTGTCTTAATACTGACAAGAAACGGACCTATTTCACTAACAATGGAATATGCTTTGTGAAATTTTTTTATCCACGTTTGGGTGCATCACCTGCATATTTGTATGGATTCCATTCCTGCATAAAAACATTTAAAAATGCAAATTCTATCAAAAAAACTCGATAAAATTAAACAAAATACTAGATGAAACTATTAGAACACATATTGGTTACTTAGAAGAAAAATTAAGGAGTTAAATGTAACAAAATTACGGCAACTTGGATTGGAAAAATGCAAACTTGGAGCCAGCCTTCAACTATGAAATCTGCTTAGACGTAGGCTTTTTAGCGTTACTTCGTTTCAAAGGTCCCAAGGGCACAAAACATGAAAAGTTCCTTTTGGGTAATTTAATCATTTGTGGTTTTTGAGGCTAAAAAGCGCATCTAAAACGTGGATCGAGAAATGCGCCAGTGGGTGGAGCTCATTGTGCTGCGCCCGAGCGCTTCGGGACGTGAAACCCGATACACACTTCGCGTCTGAGCCGCCATACCAATCGAAAAAGGATAAAAAAAACCCTTTGAAAACTCTTTTCAAAGGGTCTATTAGGTTTTTTTTTGGCATTTCGACATGCAGAAAGAATACAAAAAGTTAAAAAATCAAAATAAAAGGTTTTAAAATTTCTATAATCACATTTTTGTGTTTTGTCCTTTAAACAATTTGAACAAAATATGTATGTCCCACACTTTGTGTAGGTAGTGTGTTTTAAATATAAATTTTTAAATTCTCTATTATATTGCCTTCAAGCTCTGGCTCCAATTTCTTTCAAATTATATGCTAAAAATGTCCTTGTACAGTGTCATTCTTCTTGGAATTATTGAACTGCAGGTCGTTTGAGAGCTGCCAATCTTCCGGTTTGAAACAGCGACATCTGGGATATGTACTGTTTCGCGCGCTCATATGCGGATAGCAATATCCTCTGGCGTTTGTGGCTGCGCATTGGTTGGCACAATTGTCCACCATGGTTTTGTTACATACGGAAATATCCATTTAGATAGTGTGTAAGAAGTTAAACTTGAATTTTTTATGGCTGATTAATGTAATTTATGTTATGCGGTTGTTTTAGGAAGGCTAAAACATTTAAAAACTTTGAACCAACAAAAATGTTTAGGTTTATACATATAATTTTTGCGATTACAAATATTCGGCTCTAATTTCCACGAATCCTTGCTTCAAGTTGTGACGCCGAATGTCCCTTCTTGCAGTGATGACACACAACTACTGGCGAGTATAAGAGGCGCTGTAAAGTAAATCAAAAATCAGCCCGTATGGTGCAGTGGTAGCACGCCGGACTGAGATGAGCAGGTGTGGGAATCAAGGAAAGGAGATCAAATCTCGGTACGGGTATTTTTCTCTGTCTCCAAAAAAAATCGTCATCTTATCTCGCCTTCAGTTGTGAGTCGTCACAAAGTTTATTAAAAAGCTCATTAAAAAAATTGCTCAATATCGGCCCCAACCTATAGCTCCGAATTTCCTTGGTAAAGAAATTAAAGAAAGATTTTTAACCTCACTAAAAAGTGTAAAAATAAAAAAAATAAAACATTAATAAACTTTTAAACAACGTGCTAACTTTAGCACCTTATTTAACACGTCCTTAGTGGAAAAGCCACGGCGGTGTTTACAAATAATTTCTATTGAAACTGTACATTTGTTATAATATATTACATTTATGATTTTACTTATTTGGAGTTCTTAAAACTTCTTTAACACTACTAGTTCAGTTTTGTATTGAAAACATTTGCATTTAAAACTGATTCCATCCCAATAAACGCAATAACCATACCTATAATAAATTCTTTTGAAATTAAATTTTTGTATTTATTCATTTTCAAAAATACTTATATCTAACAAAACAAAAACTGCAACATACATATTTATAATTTATCTGCACTAGAAAACCTCTTTGTAAAATCTGTTTTAGCCTTTAAAATAACAAAAGTATAACACAAAGAAAAAATAAGATATTCAAAACAAATCTAAATAAAAAAGATCGATTTAAAAATTTGTTTATATAAGGGTCCACAAACTCGCTATTTTAAACAATGATTGCTTAAAACGGCTAAAAGTAAAAATATATCTGAGACCCTGATGTTTTTGGGGTATAGTGTTATAACGACTTTAAACAGTCCTCCAACGCACACTTTTAAGGCTGGTTCATACTTATGTAAAAACTCTTTTGGACAAAGTCTAGAGGACAAATTTAGAAAAAGCCAAAACGTTCTTTGGACTTTTTCCTTTGGACGAAGTATGAATGCTACTTGTCCTTTGGACAAATCCAAAGGACAAAAAAGTATGAGCAGGGTTTCCAAAAGGAAAAGTCCAAAGGACAAAGTCCAAAGGGAAAATCCAAAGAACGTTTTGACATGACACTGTGTTTGTCCTTTGGACAAAGTCCAAAGAACAAGGCCTTTTGTCCTTTGGACTTTGTCCAAAGGACCTTTTTACATAAGTATGAACCAGCCTTTCTACTCAACTCATTTTCCTTAAATTTTTAATATTGTTATTTCAGTCATATGTAAAGGTTAGCAATATAATAAGCTTTGACCATGTAAAAGGTGGTTATGCATCTATTTCAGTTTGATTTTTACTGAGGTCTAAACACGCACTCTAAATAAACAATATTTTTTGTTTTAAAATACATTCTTTTTTTTAAATTCGGGGTATCCAAATTAAAAGCTTTTTGACCTCAAAAATTTATAAATAATTTATTTTACGTTTAAACTTTTTAGTGGCGTGTTTCATATCAATAAATATTCTAAAAGTGCTCATTTTAACAGTGTATTTAAAAAAACTTCCCTTGTTTTTTATTTTAATACAATGATAACCTGTTTTCACGCGTTTTTAAAAAGTTCAATTCAGAATAAAATTTTTTTAGGGCCGTCACCAAAAATTAGGTGTAAAATTTTTTATCCCAATGGTCTCAAATAAATGTGTAAAAAAATATTGTAAAAATAGAAAGAGCGACTTATTTAAACTACTTTAATTATCCAAATAATAAATTATCCCTAACCAATTTGCTAGTTTTAAGGTTGGACAAAGGAAAAATTTCTCACATGTAGGAACTTATATATGGTAAAAAATCAATACTGAGACTAAAAAATTGTAGCTAAATAATGTGTTTTGGGACCAAGTCCCAATTTTTTGAATATCAAAAAAGTTTTCTTTCGGAGGAGAGCTCAAAAGTGCATGGTTCTTAATTTCGAACTATTCACGATAGTTAAAATCCTCCTATTTAAACGAAAAATTGTTCATTGTTAATATTCTTTACAAAGTTATAACGTTATAGTCTTTAGCCAATTAGTGCTTATTAAAAAGGAGATCCTTCATTCATTAAAGATTAATTTTTTGCCAAGCACTAATGCCTAAAAGTGATTTTATTAGCTCCTCCCACAACCATTCCCACAGAGCAAAACATTATGACGTGATCACTAATACTATATGACCTTATGAGGGTCCGTAGAATCCTGACGTGTTGGATATTACTGTATGCGCGTTTAAAATAACACAAATTTTGTTTTTCTAAAAATTGTTCTATTCCAAGTGAAATCAACAGACTATAGATTTCTAGAGTTACATTTTTTCTGTTAACACCTGATAACACAAAAAAAACAGGTGTAATATATATATAAACCAAAACGCAGGTTTGCTGTAATTAGAAGTAATGTAACTTTCTCTTTACGTTTAAAAGTAAAAAAACAATCTAAATCTATTGGGTCATAATCTTATATTAATTTGTACGTATGTAGCGTGTAACTCATTCAACCATAGTGATTACCACTGAATGTGAATTTTGCATTCTTCATCGCATTCTTCATGGTCCAATTTGTTGCATCCATTGGCATCCCGCTATTACATGTAGGCCGTATAAGCTTTTTTTAAATTTATATTTAAAAAACGTATAATATTCATAATATAATTTTAAACTAAAAATATATATTTTTTGATTAAGAAAAAAAAACATTTATTTTTTGTTGCAAACAACTAATCAGTTTTTTTCAGCAAAAATGTTTTAAAATGGTGCAAAAACATTTATTTAGTTCTAAGTAAAAGCATAAACCTTATTTTTTATCAAAACACAAGAACAAAAACCAGTACGGCCAAGTCCACTAACGGCATGTTACACTGCAACTATCGGCTAAATTAGCCGATTATGAAAAAAAAATCCTATTTATAAAGGTTTTTTCAATGGTTTTATAAAAATATTCTTTAGTTTTAATACATTTGTTGTGGTAAATCAAAATAAATGGTTTTTTAATCGAAAATTAGAAAATAATATTATAAAATGATAAAAGTTAAACGAAACGGCTTGAAATGTCAAATAGTTATTATTAGATTTTCTTTAACATAAATAACACTCATATTGTTGAAATATCATGTTTTTCAATACAAAGCAAAGAATTGTGATATTTTACAGGAGAAAGAATAGAAATTCTAGCAATAAAATCTGTTTTTTAGTTAACACGCCATTAGTGGTCCGGCTCTACTATTATAGATTTTAATGATTATTATTATGATTATTACAGATATAAACAATTGAGATAGTCAAATAGAATTTTAAAACTTTTAATTTTTTTTTAGCTTTTCTGGTTTACTTTTTTGTTTTATATTACAATAGAAGTCAACATGAATTCGTAATCCTGAACTGATCTGAACTGAACATTCTTATGGGCTTTGGAATATGTATTAATGTGAGCTTTACTTTTATAAAATCGCTGATTTCTACATAAGAATACCAATTTAAAAAGAAATTATTGCATAAACATTTTAATTTTGAATAACATTGTTGTTTGGAACTAAAACTATAAAATTGTAATATTATAGTGCAAAGTTGAAATATCTATTATTATTGAATGCTAAAAAAAGCTTGTACCGACCCGAACTTCTGCTATTTCAGCTTGGTTTGTAAGCTTTAAAAAGAACATTCCAACAGTGTATACCAAAACCAGCCAACCTAGGAACAGCCGCATAACACCCAAAATATAATACATATTGCACTAATATTATTAAGTTTTTTGGTCAAAGCCTTTTTTACAGAAAGGCTTTTTTTATTGTGAAAATTTTAACAACCTACCGATTTGAAGTGGGATGACTGAAGAAGATCCTCATCGCGATTTATGCAAAAAAATAAATTAAACTTGCCTCTAAAACTGGTCTTCTCACCGCATGAGGTTGGGGGCAACGAATTGTCTGACTACGGTATAATAATTCGAAACCATCGAAAAATCAGTTTAACTTTGACATTCTCTAAATTAGTTCACTTGCAAAACCCTTTTTTAGAAAGTAATATAAGTCAAAAATGTAGTTAATGTTTATCTGCTCTGATACATTTAGTTTGCTCGAGTTTTAGTTAAAAACAAAAAAAAACAACAAAAAAAACAGCACAGTCAGACCGATTTGATTGTGATTTTGATTTGTTTTGCCGTAGTACCGCAACATATTAAAATTTACTTGAAAACACGTATATCAAAATTTAAAATCAATCTGATTGGAGTAATTTTTTATAAAAGGAGGTAACTGTGTACTTGGTTTGACCATGAATCCTTAATTAAACATGACATTTTGTTTCTAATCTCGTAGCAAATACTAAACGGTGTGAACGATGTTCATGACAGTTTTTTTTGCCAGACTGGTGACCGTTCGTGCAAACATTTTAATATTTTATAAACAAAAATTTTGGAAAAAGTATATTTTTTTAAAGAAAAAATTGCCATTTTAAATGTGAGAAATTAAATGAACTTGAATTAGGAAAACTATTTGCTCCTAGCACATCTTAAGTGCTACCTGCTCCGCTTATTTCGTTCTTGATCGCTTCTTTTTTCGCAAAAAAAACTTTCCAAACTTAACAAAAATCAAGCAATCCTTTAATGATATTTTATTTGGGTGTTCTGAACAATAAAAAAGCATTAAAAAAATCTTTTTATTGTTCCGAAAAAGATTTTGTACCGAAAAAAAAGTTTTTTAAGCTAATGGTAACAGTTATTTTACAATAAAGGTAGTGTAACTGATTTAAATTCAGCCAGCCTTGTTGGCCATGCGCAAACTTATAAAATGAATTGTGTATGGCTAGATAGCTCACATGATGACGATCTAAACCCGCCTATATCACGATAAATTTTTATCTAATCGTGTGTTCTTAAAGGCTAATCATCTTTTTTTCTAAGTCTAAGCAAAACCCAAAAATCATAATAATATGTAAATAATAAAAAAAAACTTTATTGCGATAATTTTTTATTTAATAGTGACTTTGTTTAATTTTTATGTTTTTTTTTTGTTCCAAACAAGATTTTGAGCCGAATTTTAGTCATGGGTAATTTTGTGTCAAGAAATAAAGTTTTTTTTTGTTGAACACATTTTATATTGGCTAAACAGCTATTCGTGAAAGAAAAATACCATTTTTAATAATAATAAGTATAAAAATAACTTAAAAATTAAAATTAGCCGCACTTTTCTATTAAGTGGCCGAATAGGGATAGGGCAGGGAGCAACACGAAGTTGGCTTCATAAATAGAAATAATAAATCTGCAAAAATATTGGTAGCAAAGTGTGTCAGGAGCAAACTGGGACGGGAGCGAAATGGGTCCAGAGGAAAGCAACGAAAGCGAAGTAAAACCAATAAAAAATGAATAAACAAATGAATGATTCTCCTAATAAACGAACATATATTATTTTAACAAAGCTTAAAAATTTGATTAAAAACGTATGTTCATTATTGTGCAAAGCAATTTTTTTAAACGCCGCGCCACCATGAATGAATCTTTCCTTGTTACCAAATTGTGAGGATTTTTAATTAAACTTTCATAAACTTCTAATCTTTTTGTAAAATATAAACCAAAAAATATGGCAATTAGACACATTAAATTCGGCTCTCTCTGGACCTCACCTTAACGCAAGTGTATTTCAAAACAACAAAAAACGGACGTTTTTTATTATATTTTTTTTGATACGCGTAAAAAGTATCCACGGTTTAATATGTGAAATTCTATATATTCTAAAATATATTTCCAACAATTCTGCGCTATCAAATGTACGTATATTTAAGAAAAATAATAAAACACTCAGAAAAATTATTTTTGTGCAAAAAAACCGTTTGAATCGAACGCTGAAATCGCTTATTGCGCGCCACAGGTATAATTTTGGAAATCACTTTAAACGTCATTTGTGTGCGTTTTTGGGGCTACCGGCACAAAAAATTCTATAGCGGGCGATTTTTCGTTTTTTACAAAAAATAAAATATTTTTTATTTTATACATTTTGATTTTTGATTCTTTTTCTCGAAATAGCAAAATATGACTATTAGAAATCATCAACATCTTTTTTTAAATTCTTCAGACACACTTTTTCAAGCTTATAACAAAGCTTTCACAAATTCATTATTTAAAAAATTTCGCCGTGTTCCAAACTTCCTTGTATTGAGTGCTAACTAGGTTTAAGCTTGCTTAGGATGCAGTTAGTTTTAACTAAAGAGTTAAACTGATTGAAAATTACTGGGATCTATGGTTGAATCAAAAATGTATAATATACTGAAAAATGTGCAAATCTTATATAAAAAAGTAAGTCAAAATAGGCTATTATAATGAGCCTCTCCATTTAAATGGCACCCTCCATTGTAATGACTAATGGCATAGTAGTCATTTTAATTCGGCGAGTTAAAATGGAGAGGAAGTCATTATAATAGCCATTTATTGATCTAATTTTATTTCATATATATGTACTCACTCACAAGTGTAATACTGTCCGGGCCGCACGAGTTTTCTCGCGTGTTCTCGTCCTGTCTGGAATGTTCGCAAATTGCGAACATTCCCAGCTGCAATATATTTAATCAAAGGTGGATAATACTATGATTCGGGACAAAGGTGTGACACTCGTGCTTAACAAACGCGGTCATGCGAAAGACAACCAGCGGACGGACTGGTGTCATCGTGACGGACGGGTGTCATCGTGACGGACGGGTGTCATCATGACTGACGGGTGTCATCGTGACGGACGGGTGTCACAATAAATAGTTTGAAAACCATGTTTCTAAAGATATTTATTTAATCTTCTTGGCTGGCTTCCAAACACTTAGCTCTGCATTCTCAAGAAAATAATATAGATGTAATGCATAAATAAAAAGAATATGCTTTACAGTGAGAGCATAAGTTACTTCAGTTTTTAAGAAAATGTAAAGTTTGACAGACTCATTTGCTTTTTTTGAAACATCTTTCAAGGTTTTAATGGGTTTTTTTACACTTATTACAGGTGTTATTTTGAGTACCTAGGGAAGGGGGATAAATGTTAACTGGATGTATTTAATGGGAATAAAGATAAATTCGGAGCCTTTCTTCCTT